>CP136066.1:223883743-224109860 GCA_032622095.1 Siphonodentalium dalli
AGGTTGTATACATGTATATCATGATGACTGGGGGTAGGTGTATACATGTAGATCATGTGACTGGGGGTAGGTGTATACATGTAGATCATGTGACTGGGGGTAGGTGTATACATGTATATCATGTGACTGGGGGTAGGTGTATACAGTAGATCATGTGACTGGGGGTAGGTGTATACATGTAGATCATGTGACTGGGGGTAGGTGTATACATGTAGATCATGTTACTGGGGTCTAGTAGGTGTATACATGTATATCATGTGACTGGGGGTTAGGTGTATACATGTAGATCATGTGACTGGGGTAGGTGTATACATGTAGATCATGTGACTGGGGGTAGGTGTATACATGTAGATCATGTGACTGGGGGTAGGTGTATACATGTAGATCATGTGACTGGGGGTAGGTGTATACATGTAGATCATGTGACTGGGGGTAGGTGTATACATGTAGATCATGTGACTGGGGGTAGGTGTATACATGTAGATCATGTGACTGGGGGTAGGTGTATACATGTAGATCATGTGACTGGGGGTAAGTGTATACATGTAGATCATGTGACTGGGGGGGTAGGTGTATACATGTAGATCATGTGACTGGGGGTAGGTGTATACATGTAGATCATGTGACTGGGGGTAGGTGTATACATGTATATCATGTGACTGGGGGTAGGTGTATACATGTAGATCATGTGACTGGGGTAGGTGTATACATGTATATCATGTGACTGGGGGTGGGTGTATACATGTAGATCATGTGACTGGGGTAGGTGTATACATGTATATCATGTGACTGGGGTAGGTGTATACATGTATATCATGTGACTGGGGGTAGGTGTATACATGTAGATCATGTGACTGGGGTAGGTGTATACATGTATATCATGTGACTGGGGGTAGGTGTATACATGTAGATCATGTGGACTGGGGGTGGGTGTATACATGTAGATCATGTGACTGGGGTAGGTGTATACATGTATATCATGTGACTGGGGGTAGGTGTATACATGTAGATCATGTGACTGGGGGTAGGTGTATACATGTAGATCATGTGACTGGGGGTAGGTGTATACATGTAGATCATGTGACTGGGCGTAGGTGTATACATGTAGATCATGTGACTGGGGGTAGGTGTATACATGTAGATCATGTGACTGGGGGTAGGTGTATACATGTAGATCATGTGACTGAGGGTAGGTGTATACATGTAGATCATGTGACTGGGGGTAGGTGTATACATGTAGATCATGTGACTGGGGGTAGGTGTATACATGTAGATCATGTGACTGGGGGTAGGTGTATACATGTAGATCATGTGACTGGGGGTAGGTGTATACAAGTAGATCATGTGACTGGGGGTATGTGTATACATGTAGATCATGTGACTGAGGGTAGGTGTATACATGTATATCATGTGACTGGGGGTAGGTGTATACATGTATATCATGTGACTGGGGGTAGGTGTATACATGTATATCATGTGACTGGGGGTAGGTGTATACATGTAGATCATGTGACTGGGGGTAGGTGTATACATGTATATCATGTGACTGGGGGTAGGTGTATACATGTATATCATGTGACTGGGGGTAGGTGTAGTACATGTATATCATGTGACTGGGGGTAGGTGTATACATGTAGATCATGTGACTGGGGGTAGGTGTATACATGTAGATCATGTGACTGGGGGTATGTGTATACATGTAGATCATGTGACTGGGGTAGGTGTATACATGTATATCATGTGACTGGGGGTAGGTGTATACATGTAGATCATGTGACTGGGGGTAGGTGTATACATGTAGATCATGTGACTGGGGGTAGGTGTATACATGTAGATCATGTGACTGGGGGTATGTGTATACATGTAGATCATGTGACTGGGGGTAGGTGTATACATGTAGATCATGTGACTGGGGGTAGGTGTATACATGTAGATCATGTGACTGAGGGTAGGTGTATACATGTATATCATGTGACTGGGGGTAGGTGTATACATGTAGATCATGTGACTGGGGGTAGGTGTATACATGTAGATCATGTGACTGGGGGTAGGTGTATACATGTAGATCATGTGACTGAGGGTAGGTGTATACATGTATATCATGTGACTGAGGGTATGTGTATACATGTAGATCATGTGACTGGGGGTGGGTGTATACATGTATATCATGTGACTGGGGGTAGGTGTATACATGTAGATCATGTGACTGGGGGTATGTGTATACATGTAGATCATGTGACTGGGGGTATGTGTATACATGTAGATCATGTGACTGGGGGTGGGTGTATACATGTATATCATGTGACTGGGGGTAGGTGTATACATGTAGATCATGTGACTGGGGGTAGGTGTATACATGTAGATCATGTGACTGGGGGTAGGTGTATACATGTAGATCATGTGACTGGGGGTAGGTGTATACATGTAGATCATGTGACTGGGGGTAGGTGAATACATGTATATCATGTGACTGGGGGTAGGTGTATACATGTAGATCATGTGACTGGGGGTAGGTGTATACATGTAGATCATGTGACTGGGGGTAGGTGTATACATGTAGATCATGTGACTGTGGGTAGGTGTATACATGTAGATCATGTGACTGGGGGTAGGTGTATACATGTAGATCATGTGACTGGGGGTAGGTGTATACATGTAGATCATGTGACTGGGGTAGGTGTATACATGTAGATCATGTGACTGGGGGTAGGTGTATACATGTAGATCATGTGACTGGGGGGTAGGTGTATACATGTAGATCATGTGACTGGGGGTAGGTGTATACATGTAGATCATGTGACTGGGGGTAGGTGTATACATGTAGATCATGTGACTGGGGGTAGGTGTATACATGTAGATCATGTGACTGGGGGTCGGTGTATACATGTAGATCATGTGACTGGGGGTATGTGTATACATGTAGATCATGTGACTGGGGGTAGGTGTATACATGTATATCATGTGACTGGGGGTAGGTGTATACATGTAGATCATGTGACTGGGGGTAGGTGTATACAGGTAGATCATGTGACTGGGGGTAGGTGTACACATGTAGATCATGTGACTGGGGGTAGGTGTATACATGTAGATCATGTGACTGGGGGTAGGTGTATACATGTAGATCATGTGACTGGGGGTAGGTGTATACATGTAGATCATGTGACTGGGGGTAGGTGTATACATGTAGATCATGTGACTGGGGGAAGGTGTATACATGTATATCATGTGACTGGGGGTAGGTGTATACATGTAGATCATGTGACTGGGGGTAGGTGTATACATGTAGATCATGTGACTGGGGGTAGGTGTATACATGTAGATCATGTGACTGGGGGTAGGTGTATACATGTAGATCATGTGACTGGGGGTAGGTGTATACATGTAGATCATGTGACTGGGGGTAGGTGTATACATGTAGATCATGTGACTGGGGGTAGGTGTATACATGTAGATCATATGTGACTGGGGGGTAGGTGTATACATGTAGATCATGTGACTGGGGGTAGGTGTATACATGTATATCATGTGACTGGGGGTAGGTGTATACATGTAGATCATGTGACTGGGGGTAGGTGTATACATGTAGATCATATGTGACTGGGGGGTAGGTGTATACATGTAGATCATGTGACTGGGGGTAGGTGTATACGTGTAGATCATGTGACTGGGGGTAGGTGTATACATGTAGATCATGTGACTGGGGGTAGGTGTATACATGTAGATCATGTGACTGGGGGTAGGTGTATACATGTATATCATGTGACTGGGGGTAGGTGTATACATGTAGATCATGTGACTGGGGGTAGGTGTATACATGTATATCATGTGACTGGGGGTAGGTGTATACATGTAGATCATGTGACTGGGGGTAGGTGTATACATGTAGATCATGTGACTGGGGGTAGGTGTATACGTGTAGATCATGTGACTGGGGGTAGGTGTATACATGTAGATCATGTGACTGGGGGTAGGTGTATACATGTAGATCATGTGACTGGGGGTAGGTGTATACATGTAGATCATGTGACTGTGGGTAGGTGTATACATGTAGATCATGTGACTGTGGGTAGGTGTATACATGTAGATCATGTGACTGGGGGTAGGTGTATACATGTAGATCATGTGACTGTGGGTAGGTGTATACATGTAGATCATGTGACTGAGGGTAGGTGTATACATGTAGATCATGTGACTGGGGGTAGGTGTATACATGTAGATCATGTGACTGTGGGTAGGTGTATACATGTAGATCATGTGACTGGGGGTAGGTGTATACATGTAGATCATGTGACTGGGGGTAGGTGTATACATGTAGATCATGTGACTGTGGGTAGGTGTATACATGTAGATCATGTGACTGGGGGTAGGTGTATACATGTAGATCATGTGACTGGGGGTAGGTGTATACAGGTAGATCATGTGACTGGGGGTAGGTGTATACATGTATACCATGTGACTGGGGGTAGGTGTATACATGTATATCATGTGACTGGGGTAGGTGTATACATGTAGATCATGTGACTGGGGGTAGGTGTATACATGTAGATCAGGTGACTGGGGGTAGGTGTATACATGTAGATCATGTGACTGGGGGTAGGTGTATACATGTAGATCATGTGACTGGGGGTAGGTGTATACATGTAGATCATGTGACTGGGGGTAGGTGTATACATGTAGATCATGTGACTGGGGGTAGGTGTATACATGTATATCATGTGACTGGGGGTAGGTGTATACATGTATATCATGTGACTGGGGGTAGGTGTATACATGTATATCATGTGACTGGGGGTAGGTGTATACATGTATATCATGTGACTGGGGGTAGGTGTATACATGTATATCATGTGACTGGGGGTAGGTGTATACATGTATATCATGTGACTGGGGGTAGGTGTATACATGTATATCATGTGACTGGGGTAGGTGTATACATGTATATCATGTGACTGGGGGTAGGTGTATACATGTAGATCATGTGACTGGGGGTAGGTGTATACATGTAGATCATGTGACTGGGGGTAGGTGTATACATGTAGATCATGTGACTGGGGGTAGGTGTATACAGGTAGATCATGTGACTGGGGGTAGGTGTATACATGTATATCATGTGACTGGGGGTAGGTGTATACATGTATATCATGTGACTGGGGTAGGTGTATACATGTAGATCATGTGACTGGGGGTAGGTGTATACATGTAGATCATGTGACTGGGGGTAGGTGTATACATGTAGATCATGTGACTGGGGGTAGGTGTATACATGTAGATCATGTGACTGGGGGTAGGTGTATACATGTAGATCATGTGACTGGGGGTAGGTGTATACATGTAGATCATGTGACTGGGGGTAGGTGTATACATGTATATCATGTGACTGGGGGTAGGTGTATACATCATGTAGATCATGTGACTGGGGGTAGGTGTATACATGTATATCATGTGACTGGGGGTAGGTGTATATATGTAGATCATGTTACTGGGGGTAGGTGTATACATGTAGATCATATGTGACTGGGGGTAGGTGTATACAAGTAGATCATGTGACTGGGGGTAGGTGTATACATGTATATCATGTGACTGGGGGTAGGTGTATTCATGTAGATCATGTGACTGGGGGTAGGTGTATACATGTAGATCATGTGACTGGGGGTAGGTGTATACATGTAGATCATGTGACTGGGGGTAGGTGTATACATGTAGATCATGTGACTGGGGGTAGGTGTATACATGTAGATCATGTGACTGGGGGTAGGTGTATACATGTAGATCATGTGACTGGGGGTAGGTGTATACATGTAGATCATGTGACTGGGGGTAGGTGTATACATGTATATCATGTGACTGGGGGTAGGTGTATACATGTAGATCATGTGACTGGGGGTAGGTGTATACATGTATATCATGTGACTGGGGGTAGGTGTATACATGTAGATCATGTGACTGGTGGTAGGTGTATACATGTAGATCATGTGACTGGGGGTAGGTGTATACATGTATATCATGTGACTGGTGGTAGGTGTATACATGTAGATCATGTGACTGGGGGTAGGTGTATACATGTATATCATGTGACTGGGGGTAGGTGTGTACATGTAGATCATGTGACTGGGGGTAGGTGTATACATGTAGATCATGTGACTGGGGGTAGGTGTATACATGTAGATCATGTGACTGGGGGTAGGTGTATACATGTAGATCATGTGACTGGGGGTAGGTGTATACATGTAGATCATGTGACTGAGGGTAGGTGTATACATGTATATCATGTGACTGGGGGTATGTGTATACATGTAGATCATGTGACTGGGGGTAGGTGTATACATGTAGATCATGTGACTGGGGGTAGGTGTATACATGTAGATCATGTGACTGGGGGTAGGTGTATACATGTATATCATGTGACTGGGGGTAGGTGTATACATGTATATCATGTGACTGGGGGTAGGTGTATACATGTAGATCATGTGACTGGGGGTAGGTGTATACATGTATATCATGTGACTGGGGGTAGGTGTATACATGTATATCATGTGACTGAGGGTAGGTGTATACATGTAGATCATGTGACTGGGGGTAGGTGTATACATGTAGATCATGTGACTGAGGGTAGGTGTATACATGTAGATCATGTGACTGTGGGTAGGTGTATACATGTAGATCATGTGACTGGGGGTAGGTGTATACATGTAGATCATGCCCTGAATCTCTACTCCAGCTGTATACGTTGTACAGTATATGGCATATATGAGGGTATCACCCCCCCCCCCCCCCACCCCTGAATCCTGAATACCAGTTAATTTTGGGGGGTGAATCCTGAATACATGTTAAGAAATAATATGCGATAAATGACATACAAATTGACGCCGGTCACGTTATGGGCGTTATGATGCCGTTATGATACGATTAATGATACTTTATGATGGCATAGTGGTTGAATATGCCCAAGAAGCTATTCTACCCACTCATTCATACAGATAACTAGCACAAACATATTATTTTGCACCATCAAAACCTGCGTCCAAGATGTTTTGCTTGAACCTGAATACCAGTTAATTCGGGGGTATGAATCCCGCGTACGGCTTCAAAACACCCTGAATCCCGCGTACTGAAAGGGGGGGGGGGATACCCTCATATATACCTATGTTAGCTATAGAGTATATATATATAGATATTCATTGCATGATACAGGGTAGGAATGACATCCTCGATTGAGGATGCCAACACAGTAAAGAAATTCTAAGAAACTTCAACCCAAATTCCATGTGACAAGGAAGTGATATTCATTGGGACATGACAATCTGCGGGATGGGATGGGATATGGGACAAAACGACAATCTGCGGGACAAAATTTCAAATTGCGTGGGACGGCCGGTATCTCGAGGAATACAGGGCGTAGGGGGCTCATTTTGGTGTCTAACGAAAGGCCCACATTCGCCCTATCCACACATATTAACCCCGCCACTGACCGGACACCAGAAGTTGCATTATTTGATCGACAACTGACCTAACATGGGGTGGAATTTGGGATAGCATGACAATCTGCGGGAAGGGATTTTCAAATTGCGTGGGACGGCCGATATCTCGAGGAATACAGCGCGTAGAGGGCTCCTTTTGGTGTCTCACGAAAGGTCCACATTCGCTCTATCAACACATATTAACCCCGTCACTGACCGGACACCGGAAGTTACATTATTCGGTCGACAACTGACCTAACATGGGGTGGAATTTGGGATAGCATGACAATCTGCGGGAAGGGATTTTCAAATTGCGTGGGACGGCCGATATCTCGAGGAATACAGCGCGTAGAGGGCTGCTTTTGGTGTCTCACGAAAGGTCCACATTCGCTCTATCAACACATATTAACCCCGTCACTGACCGGACACCGGAAGTTAAAATGCCACAAACACGAAAAACTGCGTTCGACATTAATGTTTAGAATTTAGATTTCTCGATGAATACACTAGCAAACAACAAGTTTTGGGTATCAAATAACGCAGTGGAAAATATGGCTGTTTTAGTGCGAATATTGTAATGGCGAACACGCAAACACGCTCCGATAAAACAGCTAAAAATAGACTCGATGTTTACAATTACAGGATCGATTTCAGCTGGTATATTCAATATAATGGGACGTATGGTATATCAAAATGTAGGATTAGACACAGGGAATGTATTATTTTAAATGGGTCCCACCAGGCGGTGAAATTGTTGCAGAAATTCGCTCCAAGATATTCTCACTTATTTTTATTTCAGTTGTGACTAAAAGCCCAGATGCCGGAGCCCAGCGACTAAAAGCCAAGTTACAAAATAGATCAACTGGTTTGAACGAATGAATATGTCAATGGTAAGACTATTCAAAAGAATATTCAAATCAAATAGTGTTTATAGACTTAAAAACTTATGTGTCCGCCATTCATATGCGGTGGAGGTTCTCATATTATCTGCCAGTCATACGCGGGGGAGGTTCTCATATGAACATATTATCTGCCGGTCATACGCGGTGGAGGTTCATATTATCCGCCGGTCATACGCGAGGGAAGTTCTCATTTTATCCTCCGGTCATACGCGGGGGAGGTTCTGATATGAACATATTATCTGCCGGTCATATGCGGTGGAGGTTCATATTATCCACCGGTCATACGCGAGGGAGGTTCTCATATTATCCTCTGGTCATACGTTGGGGAGGTCCTCATATGAACATATTATCCGCCGGTCATATCCTCCCTCGGGTGTGACCGGTGGATAATATGAGAACCTCCCTCGCATATGACCGGCAGATAATATGTTCATATGAGAACCTCCACCGCATATGACCGGTGGATAATATGAACCTCCACCGCGTATGACCGGCAGATAATATGTTCATATCAGAACCTCCCCCACCTATGACCGAAGGATAATATGAGAACTTCACTCGCGGATAATATGAACCTCCACCGCGTATGACCGGCGGATAATATGTTCATATGAGAACCTCCACCACGTATGACCGGTGGATAATATGTTCATATGAGAACCTCCACTGCGTATGACCGGCGGATAATATGTTCATATGAGAACCTCCTCTACGTATGACCGGTGGATAATATGAACCTCCACCGTGTATGACCGGCGGATAATATGTTCATATCAGAACCTCCCCCACATATGACCGAAGGATAATATGAGAACCTCCCTCGCGTATGATCGACGGATAATATGAACCTCCACCGCGTATGACCGGCGGATAATATGTTCATATGAGAACCTCCCCAACGTATGACCGGAGGATAATATGAGAACCTCCCTCGCGTATGACCGGCGGATAATATGAACCTCCACCGCGTAGGACCGGCGGATAATATGTTCATATGAGAACCTCCCCAACGTATGACCGGAGGATAATATAAGAACCTCCCTCGCGTATGACCGGTGGATAATATGAGAACCTCCCTCGCGTATGACCGGCGGATAATATGAACCTCCACCGCGTATGACCGGCGGATAATATGTTCATATCAGAACCTCCCCCACATATGATCAGAGGATAATATGAGAACTTCCCTCGCATATGACCGGCAGATAATATGAACCTCCACCGCGTATGACTGGCGGATAATATGTTCATATGAGAACTTCCACCGTGTATGACCGGTGGATAATATGAATCTCCACTGCGTATGACCGGTGGATAATATGAACCTCCACTGCATATGACCGGTGGATAATATGTTCATATGAGAACCTCCACCGTGTATGACCGGCAGATAATATGAACCTCCACCGCGTATGACTGGCGGATAATATGTTCATATGAGAACCTCCCCCATGTATGACCGGAGGATAATATGAGAACCTCCCTCGCATATGACCGGTGGATAACATGAACCTCCACCGCGTATGACCAGCGAATAATATGTTCATATCAGAACCTCCCCCACGTATGACCGGAGGATAATATGAGAACCTCCACCGCGTATGACCGGCGGATAATATGAACCTCCACTGCGTATGACCGGCAGATAATATGTTCATATGAGAACCTCCCCTATGTATGACCGGATGATAATATGAGAACCTCCCTCACGTATAACCGGTGGATAATATGAGAACCTCCCTCGCGTATGACCGGCAGTTAATATGTTCATATGAGAACCTCCCCATCGTATGACCGGAGGATAATATGAGAACCTCCCTCGCGTATGACCGGTGGATAATATGAACCTCCACCGCATATGACCGGCAGATAATATGTTCATATCAGAACCTCCCCAGCGTATGACTGGAGGATAATAAGAAAACTTCCCTCGCGTATGACCGGCGGATAATATGAACCTCCACCATGTATGACCGGCAGATAATATGTTCATATGAGAACCTCCACCGCGTATTACTGGGAGATAATATGAGAACTTCACCGCATATATGAATGACGGACACATAAGTTTTTAAGTCTATAAACACTATTTGATTTGAATATTCTTTTGAATAGTCTTACCATTGACATATTGATTCGTTCAAACCAGTTGATCTATTTTGTAACTTGGCTTTTAGTCGCTGGGCTCCGGTATCTGGGCTTTTAGTCACAACTGAAATAAAAATAAGTGCGAATATCTTGGAGCGAATTTCTGAAACAATTTCACCGCCTGTTGGACCCATTTGGAAAAAATACATTCCCTGTGTCTAATTCTACATTTTGATATACCATACGCCCCATTATATTGAATATACCGACAGAAATCGATCCTGTAATTGTAAACATCGAGTCTATTTTTAGCTGTTTTATCAGAGCGTGTTTGCGTGTTCGCCATTACAATATTCGCAATAAAACAGCCATATTGTAGCTAAAAACGAATGTACAGTATTCCACTGCGTTATTTGATACCTAAAACTTGTTGTTTGCTAGTGTATTCATCGAGAAATCTAAATTCTAAACATTAATGTCGAACGCAGTTTTTCGTGTTTGTGGCATTTTATGTTAGGTCAGTTGTCGACCGAATAATGTAACTTCCGGTGTCCGGTCAGTGACGGGGTTAATATGTGTGGATAGGGCGAATGTGGACATTTCGTGAGACACCAAAAGGAGCCCTCTACGCGCTGTATTCCTCGAGATATCGGCCGTCCCACGCAATTTGAAAATCCCGTCCCGCAGATTGTCATGCTATCCCAAATTCCACCCCATGTTAGGTCAGTTGTCGATCAAATAATGCAACTTCTGGTGTCCGGTCAGTGGCGGGGTTAATATGTGTGGATAGGGCGAATGTGGGCCTTTCGTTAGACACCAAAATGAGCCCCCTACGCCCTGTATTCCTTGAGATATCGGCCGTCCCACGCAATTTGAAATTCTGTCCCGCAGATTGTCGTTTTGTCCCATATCCCATCCCATCCCGCAGATTGTCATGTCCCTATTCATTGTCATATGACATGATTGTGCGCAAAATAATAACCTGGTTACCTGATGTCTATAGTTATACCAGCCATTAGATCCGGCAACAATCAAAGCCCAAAGCTTCTCTTCTGTGCGACGAGTTTGGAAATATGTATCCAACGATATAACTGAGCAGAATATAAAGCCTATATTGAGATATAACAGCAGAAATGTGGAGAAACAAGATGCGCGCTTTGTTGACGCCATTTCGTTAAACAGATCAATGTCACGTGCTGATGTGTTTATTTACATTGGGAAATCCGGTTTTCTATTTTTAGACCCGAGGAAATTTTGCAGGAGTTATCTCGGTGAGTTGTTTTTTTACTTTACCAAATTGACCAACACCACATTAACCAGACCTTGCATGTGTGTGTCGTAATCAAGCGCGAATATATTGGTGTTTCTTATACGCATGTATTGGTGCACACAAATAGACTCAAATCATTGCACGGAAAGATGTCTTTTTTTGCATCCTCGTCAGTCATTTCTGAGGAGAGAGCACAACTGCTGTGATGTTCCCGCCACTCCGACAGCTTCCCGCCAAAATTGGCGCGTGAACAGGTAGCGCGTCGTGACGAACTTAAAGGTACTCAATCCGATTCGGTAGTCCCCATATCAACAACAACAACATTTTTTGAAATGCCGCTTCAGTTATCAGGAACTTGAAGGCCTAAAATTCCTTAAATCGACATGTAGTTTGCAATCAAATCGAAAAATAAATTTTCGATATGCCGGTTATCATCATCATAATATGAAAATATAGTATGTGTGGAATGTGTCACGTTAAAATGAGCACCGGAGGATCATGTTTCTATTTTTTTCAGCTGCCATGAAAACGGTAGGCACTTTTATGCGTGTTTTCTCCGTTACTAACCCGAAAAGGTAGCATATGGGTACGTACAGTCCATTTAAACACGTGGCAACAGTTGTATATTGTCACAATCAATACACAATGGTGGCTATAGTCACATGCCTGCAATTTTATAAAATACTCATGATTCGAGCTGTCACTAGCCAGATGCTTAGGGTCAATGGCTACCCGTATATCTTAGGATTACCGTGCAATTAAAAATTCATTACGAATCGAACACTCTCTATCACTCTATATGGTTTATAGACAGACGAAATGGACCAATTTCTTATGTGGGGATATAAACGTTTTCGAAAACAAAACATGTGGAAAATATTGATGTGGCGTTTGTGATATGCGACACACATATACTACAGTGGGCGTGGTAACGGAGAAAACACATTTTGGGTCTTTATATTCCTAAATATTGCGAATCGTTGATACACACTAAATTTTTAATAATATGTGACACAAACGTGTTTGGTTGAATTTCTAACTTCGCTGGAAACATATTAACTATTATTTGAAACTACATGCAGTCCCATGTACTTTGAATGTGTATGTGTTTCCAGTAAACCCATATCATTGATCTATGCTGGTGCACACAATTCTGTGCATCTAAAAATAAGACCTGCGTAATCATGCCATTCAATTTTATTTGATTACATAAATATAAGAATGTGTTAATATAATTATGTCAAACAAGGAATACCTGACAATTCAAACGCCCGATGTAATATTAGCATGGATATGATGGTAACGGAGAAAAAACATATATATAGTTATATACGACCTGTATGCAAGTTTATGAATGAGGAATATTTTGCTAATGAACGAGGAGTGGTGACTTTCGCTCCACCGGAGACTTCGTCTCAGGTGAGCTAAAAATTAAAGGTCAAAATGCAAAAATGTAATTTTTTGTTTTTAGTGTTATGTTATTGAACAAATCTGAACCCCAATCACCCAAGGTCCCTCCGTATCAAATATGAATCCATTCGACCCGATGGTACAAGAGAAGAAGTCGTTTTAAGAAATACTATGGAGGGAAAGAGTTATGGCCCTGGCTTCGCAACTATTTGACACAGTGACCTCATTTGAACAAATCTGAATGTGAGTCACATAGGGAACATCCACACCAAATATGAAACCATTTGGCCTACCGGTTGAGAAGAAGATGTTTAAAAGAATTACTATGGAGGGAAAGAGTTATGGCCCTGGCTTCGCAATTATTCGATCCAGTGACCTCATTTGAACAAATCTGAATGAGAGTCACCTAGGGAACAGCCACACCAAATATGAACTCATTCGGTCTATAGGTTCCAGAGGAGAAGATATTTACAGAATTGTTGACGGATGGACGGACTGACGGATTGATGGACGGACGACGGACGAGAAGTGATGACTATAGTTCCACCGGAGACTTCGTCTCAGGTGAGCTAAAAACTACCATAACAAAATGCATTGTTTTATTCGTGGATTGGTACTAGTATGCAATATGATTAAAATTCGAAATTAATTTTAAATAGCTAGTAGCCTTCAATTAATTTCCTGCCTATATAAATCAATTTAATAAATGTCATCGTTACTAGTGTCATCACATTGAATCTATATGTCTAAACATGACAAACACGTGAAATTATCACCGTCGTCAAAGACACCGTAATCCTCTCCGCAACCTTCATGAAACCACTTGCCACAATCTGAGCACAACACCCATTCGTCGCGTTTACTGGGGTCGAGTGGATCACCATAAACCCATCCACACTTCCCACAAGAATACGCACCTTGACAGTTATTTTCCGCACTCTTTTTTGAAGCTCGCTTGCCTTTGATGACAGTTGACCGAGAACCATTAGACTCGCGAACATGTGGTGCAGACATCGTTGTGAACTTCCAATTGCATTTCAGGTCGGATTCACCATTTGAAGTTAGAAACTTTAAACAATTGGCGCAGAAACATGACGTTTCTCTGGTAGCGATGCCGTTTGCGTGTTTGGTAGGAATAACCGCGTGTACCTTGAGTGTTCCAGGAACGGGTAGGACATAGGGAAAACCAATTTTAGGGCGCTTTCGTTGAGGTGATTAAATGCGACATTAACATTGGCGTGATTGCCCCAATCACAAAAATGCGGCGGCGTTCTGTATCACACATTTACCGGTCTTCACTGCAACGTCAGCCAACCTCTTGGAGGTCCCTCCAACTCCATCACACGGCCCCTTTCCATGACCTGCTTCCAAATATTGCCAGGTAGCTTTCACGCCCATCTTAGAATGATTACTGACAAGGTTGAAGATATGTCTGTTTCGATATTGGCTGGTGGGTGAATCCGAAATGTATAGTGGATGTATTTGACACCAGGAACAATATATAACACCCTTTGTTTGACCTAAATCGGCCAAGGGGCTGAGAGATAGTATGGGTGTCCTATTTTGAACCCCTCTGGACAGCGACAATTTTGGATCAGGTTGAGGTGTTTGGAAAGAGTGCCTGGGGAGGCGCACCCTACAACACCCTTTGATTGACCTAAATCGGTCAACGGGACGAGAAATGGCATGGATGTCCTATTTGAACCCTTCTGGTCGGCGGCCATTTTGGATCGGGGTGGTGTGAAAGGGGTGAATATTTAGATTATCTTGGGGCACCCTTTGTTTTACCTAAATCGACCAAGGAGTCGAGAAATGCCATGGATGCCCTATTTGAACATCTCTGGATGGTGTCCATTTTAGATCGTGGTGTGGTGAATGGGGTATTTAGATTGGCTCCCTACACACACCTTTTGTTTGACCTAAATCGGCTCAGAAAAGGCATGGTGCCCTATTTGAACCCTTCTGGACGGCGGCCACTTTGGATCTGGATGGGTGCATGGATAGAATATCTGTGGGGGGGGGGGGGGGGGGGGCACCATACAAAACCCTTTGTTTGACATAATTATAAAAATTTCGAATAAGTAATAAGGAATGGAAGTCACATTCGTTTTAATCGGTACTGTAACGGGGTGAATATAATATATCGTTAAGATAGATAACTCTGGTCGCCAGACAAGAAATCCATCCTATACATAGCCCAACAGAAACTCATCTGCCACTCAGAGCCCGTCTGTCTGTAGCAGTGTGAGCAATGGCAACCCGCACTGTCTCTTTGATTTTGCTGTCCCATTTTGCCCGGATAACATGGCATATTATTATTATTATTATTTACATTTAAGAAACGCATTCTACATAATGTTCCAATGCGCTTTACAAGTAAATACAATAAAAACACATAAAACTATAAAAATACAAACAATAGGCCTACTACTATTAAATACAATTTGGTAAAGATGTAACGAAAATTACTGTAAAATTAAAGCTAAAGAAAATTGAAATTTCAGTAAAAAATTAAAAGTTTGATTTATAAAAAAAAATTAAGATAAAAGAATAAATTATAACTTTAACAACGGTGTGTATTGAAATAACAACTGCAATAAGATTTACAAAAATAACGATCTATAAATTGAAACATTTTTTGAAAAGATGGGTTTTCAGTTTTTTCTTAAATTCGGAGGTTGTTTTAGAACGTCTAATCTTTAACCGTAGTCCATTCCACATTGTCCCACTTTGCCCAGTGCGGTGTCCCGATTTGCCCAAAGGCACGGGCAAAGTGGGATAAAACAAGAGGTTCCAAAAGGGACATACCGAGATGGTGTTTGGTATCAATGATCACCCGATTATATGCGCCGATGAATTATATACCAATAAACGGCTTTCCATTTTTTTCCGGCGAAAATCCTATCTAAAATTCCTTGAAAACATTTGGTGTCCCGCTTTGCCCGGGTCTCCCCTATTTGTAATTAACCTGGTTAGTTTTTTTGTGTTGATCTGAGTCAAACAAACCCAGACTGCCGATATAGTATCGCCAAGGGGTTCATATATGTGCCTAAAGAATGACCTTCTGGTGTTCGCTGGTAACGGAGAAAACGGTAACGGAGAAAACCGCATATTGTTTACAACCATATACAAAAGTCTTGTGATATTAATTTCAACATGCTCACGTGATACCTTGGGCTTGATAGACGTTCCATCTGATGAGATTAGCAGTTGGAGTTAACTCGTCGATTTTCTATGTTTTATGGTGGTAACGGAGAAAACATCCTTAAATAAACTGTTTTGGGAGTGGCAACTCATCTCTCGTTATTTCTACATATGATTCATTTGCATTTAGAGCTATATGTTCCCCAGGTTACACGTGATACTGCGTTTCTTTGTATACAATTAGGCACGTACAGCAAGTTGTATCTGTCAGTTATGACGATTTAAATTGATGGTAACGGAGAAAACACCGTTTTCACGGACAACATATCATGGTGGACTGCTTCCAAATATAGTAACGTTAGAGAATAATCGGTTTTTAATGCGAGAACCGGTCATACAGGTGAGATAATTACATAGGACTTGTATAATATAGTAACGGATTACTCAAGTTTCTGAGCTCATGAAATCGGATACCCAATAACGGACATCCCAAAAACAGCCAATTTTGTCACTCAAACCTCCCATTTGTGAAATATAAGGAAGCCAACCGGATTTTTCTATGTGATATATATTCTCCATAAGACCCTTGTTTAATAATGTGTTGCCATTGAGATGGCGGTCGAGACATGCATGAGATACACCCCTCGGACACGTATTTGCCATTTTTTCGCTATAAGGAATTTTGGGCCACTGTAAACTCAAAAACTCAAACTCAAGTGATTTTATTTGATGATCAATGCATAATTGCCCAAAAATAATGCTAACCACAATCAACAGTTTCTATATAGCATAAAATTTCCCAAAACCTGTAATTTATCAGTTAACATTTTGTTCAACGAAATTTGGCCGGTTTGTAAAATATCTGACACACAAAAGCCACTTGATTTTAGAGTTATCCATCTTCATCCGCAAATTGGTTCGAGATCGTCTTCTCGTCGACCTTTTACTGGGCCGCTAAAAATTAATAGCTTTCAAAAATCGATATCTGATCACTCTGAGCTTCGATGTGTGGGTTCCTCGACTCGAATCAAATATTTTTTTCACCTCCGAAGGCAAGGAGATAGTAATTTGCGAGCGTTAAAGGCCCACTTAATTTTCGAAACCCCATATTACTTTATATAAAATATATGCCATATTATATACCATTTGAAAGAGGAAGCTCCAAAACATTGTATTATCAACTTATCCGGTCGAATAAACTGTGGACTTCTTGTTTTTGTTGAGTTGCCAATGCGTTTTGTCATCAAGATTGGAGTAAAAATCAGTATTATTTTCAATGCAGGGGGAATAACTCTATATATTAAAGATAGAGTTGTTCCCCTTTCATTGAAAAAGTTTGAATTCTGTTGCATTCTGGATCATGCAAGAGGGGGGGGGGAGTCTTCAGCAGTTTTCTATTTCTCTGTGAGCATCTTCTGATACACAGATGTTTCAAAATAGTGATGAATTATAGTATTTTAATCATAATTTATGGCATAGATTGTTATTAAAACCGTATATCAAGTCACTATACAAAAAATAATCGGAGACTCGAAAATTAAGTGGGCCTTTAAGTGTGGATCTTTAATAAATAACCACAGGCTGTAGGATCTTCTCGACCAAAATTATGTTGGAATTGCTGGGATGGGTTCAAGTTAATGTCCACGGGGATGTGGCGACAGGGGGTGGTGGGGTCGTATTGTCACTCTCACCGTTTTTTGTTCCATAAAGGTAACAAGGTTCTGAAAATTGTGATAAAGGTATACCCAAGTCGAAAAAATCGTGATACCCAGGTTCATTGAATTTCAAATTAAACTAGATTTAAATGTCTTTGTTGGAAATTCGTTTGGTTTTAAAGGCCCTCTTAACTTGATTTTCGAACCCCCAGATAATTCTATATAAAATATATGCCATCTCATATATATTTTGAAGACCTCTGTCTGTCTGTCTGTCTGTATGTTTGTCTGTATGTTTGTCATTAATACAAATCTACGATTCTCGACCGATCGGGACGAAACTTGGTGCGTGTGTGTAGTTTGACCAGGCGGTGGACGTTGTCGTATTGGCGAGCCCGTGCGGCGCCCGCTTCGCGCATGCGCAGACGAGATCTCGGAAACGGGTGGAGCTATCGACTTGAAATTTGCTATGTGAATGTATCTTGCCCCGGATACGATTTTTATCGGGTCGCCGAGCCCGTGCGACGCATGCTTCGCGCATTCGCAGACGAGATCTCGGAAACGGGTGGAGCTATCGACTTGAAATTTGCTATGTGAATGTATCTTGCTCCGGATACGAATGTTATCGGGTCGCCGAGCCCGTGCGACGCCAGCTTCGCGCATGCGCAGACGAGATATCGGAAACGGGTGGAGCTATCGACTTGAAATATGGGATTTTCGAACCCCCAGATAATTCTATATAAAATATATGCCATCTCATATATATTTTGAAGACCTCTGTCTGTATGTATGTTTGTTTGTTTGTTTGTTTGTCATTTATACAAATCTACGATTCTCGACCGATCGGGACGAAACTTGGTACGTGTGTGTAGTTTGACCGGGCGGTGAACGTTGTCGTATTGGCGAGCCCGTGCGGCGCCCGCTTCGCGCATGCGCAGACGAGATCTCGGAAACGGGTGGAGTTATCGACTTGAAATTTGCTATGTGAATGTATCTTGCCCCGGATACGAATTTTATCGGGTCGCCGAGCCCGTGCGACGCCAGCTTCGCGCATGCGCAGACCAGATCTCGGAAACGGGTAGAGCTATCGACTTGAAATTTGCTATGTGAATGTATCTTGCCCCGGATACGAATTTTATCGGGTCGCCGAGCCCGTGCGACGCCAGCTTCGCGCATGCGCAGACCAGATCTCGGAAACGGGTAGAGCTATCGACTTGAAATTTTGTTTTTGAATAGCGCTGGGTAGAGCTATCGACTTGAAATTTGGTTTTTGAATAGCCCGGACAACGTCGGGCTCATCGGCTAGTCTCATATATATTTTGAAGACCTCTGTCTGTTTGTTTGTCTGTCTGTCTGTATGTTTGTCATTAATACAAATCTACGATTCTCGACCGATCGGGACGAAACTTGGTACGTGTGTGTAGTTTGACCAGGCGGTGAACGTTGTCGTATTGGCATGCCCGTGCGGCGCCCGCTTCGCGCATGCGCAGACGAGATCTCGGAAACGGGTGGAGCTATCGACTTGAAATTTGCTATGTGAATGTATCTTGCACCGGATACGAATTTTATCGAGTCGCCGAGCCCGTGCGACGCCAGCTTCGCGCATGCGCAGACGAGATATCGGAAACGGGTGGAGCTATCGACTTGAAATTTGGTATGTGAATGTATCTTGCCCCGGATACAAATTTTATCGGGTCGCCGAGCCCGTGCGACGCCAGCTTCGCGCATGCGCAGACCAGATATCGGAAACGGGTAGAGCTATCGACTTGAAATTTGGTTTTTGAAACGGGTGGAGCTATCGACTTGAAATTTGGTTTTTGAATAGCCCGGACAACGTCGGGCTCATCGGCTAGTCTATTATATATTTTTGGAAGATCTGTCTGTGTGTGTGTGGTGTGTGTGGGTGTGGTGTGTGTGTTCGCGATGAACTCGAAAACGACCCAGCCGATTTCGATGAAACTTGGTATGTGGGGGTATTTTCGGCCAGGGGGTGGCATGGGCCTATTAATTTTCAGATCCGAGGTCAACTTTTCACGTGCCGAGGTCAAATCTGTTTTTACGCTGTGTTACGGGACTTTCATTTGAGTTCGGTGCTTACAAATCGATTCGAAACAGCGCGAATAATAAAATGCCAGTCATAATAATGACACTGTGAGAACCTTTCGTGTTTCCTCTTTCCAACGATATATAATGCGTATGTATCCGTTTTAGTTATCTGCCTCAATTATCAAGAATAAGTGGTACTATCTCACATCAGGATAAAAACAATGCGTAACTTCTATGACGTCGTTAGAGGTCATAACGTTAGATCACGTTAACGCTTAACCGGCCGATGCATTTGACTGTTTCAGACGTCTTGGCGATATCTCGGGCACCGATGGTAATTTATCTTTACGTTGAAACTTGATAATTAATGAGCGTGTGTATATGAGGCGCGTTTATATACTTGAGTGGAAATCAAATCGGGTTAAACTGGCGGATTTTTACGGACGAAATTTGATGCATAGGGTATCTCGGTATCCGCTGGGCCGATTTCTCGGTATCGCTGGGCCGATTTCCACAATTTTTCGGGTGTTGGTGTTGGACCCCACCTGGCCTTGACATTCAAAATGGTCAATTCAAGGTCAAAGTCCGGACGAAGTCGGGTCACCTTCTAGTATTATATACAATTTGAAAGAGGAAGCTCCAAAACATTGTATTATCAACTTATTCGATGTGATAATCTGTTAACATCTCGTTTTTGTTGAGAAACAGACGTCTTTTGAAGTTTCTACATAGTCTATTTTTTTCAATGGAAGAGGAATAACTCTATATATTTAGATATAGAGTTATTCCCCTTCCATTGAAACTAAACTGTAGTTTGAGATCTGTTGCACTCTGGGTGCCATAACGGGGGAAATGATTTGATGATTTCAGTTATTTTCTATTACTCTATACTCTATTACTGAGACCAGACGTCCCAAATGGTGTCAGATGAATTATAGTATTTTAATCATATTTTATGGCATAGATTCTTATTAAAACCGTATATCAAGGCGCTATAAAAATAATCGGTGACTCGAATATTAAGTGGGCATTTAAGTTTCAGTTTTAAATTGTTTTGAACTGCTCTAAATTGAAAGGATGTAGTCCGATGAAGTATATCAACTGCGATAATGTATCCTTTGATATGTTGTCAACTGCAGTGTAACAATAAAATACCAGGTTGACCACAGATGAACCAGGGTAGCTTTATCGCGATTTCCCCCAACTTCGGTACCTTTATCACAATTTTCAGAACTTGGGTACCTTTATCAGAAACAACAAATGAGAGCGACCAATTCAGCATTGGTGGATGCACCCCACCCCCCCCCCACAACTTGAGCTTTTTCAATTGTCACAGAAATAGCGCCTGCATGACATCAAACAGGGTCAAATAAAATTATACGTTGAAATGGTTCTGATAATTTGAACGGTCGCACCACCAGTTGGAAACTTTCAGCCTAGGAGAGGTGTCTGCGTGGGGGGGGGGGGGGGGAGCGGTGGAGGGGTCAAATGAAATTTCTCGGACTAGCAAATTCCTGTTTGGCTGGTTAATAAAAGGGATGATCATGGATACAGTTGGAAATTGGAAACAGTCACCCCCCCCCCAACGCACACTGGAGACCCTATATATAGCCAGTCGCGAATTTAATACCGTTGAAAATGTTGACGTACTAAGTTGGGGAGACGAGGCACCCCAAACCCACATTTCACCACATATATAGGCACACACTGGGAAATACATGTATACCTGGTGTCTGTAATTATCCCTTGTTCATGACCCGGCGACAGAAATCGCCCATATAGTTCCATTGCGTCACAGAAAAGCATGCAATTTCGATTTGGACCTTCACCTACAGTGAATTACATTATGAAGGAACAGATAAGAACTAAGAAATATATTTCCCATGTTATTTTTTTTCTCGATTTGATAAGGTTCCCTGTCAAACCTTCAGAAAGTTCCCAGGTTTTGTACAGGTGAAATATGTTAGAGTATAGAGATTCGTGGCATGATCTGAGAAATACCTACCTGGTGTCTGTAATTATCCCACGCTCTTTCGACCCGGCGACAATAATCGCCCATATTATTTCATTGTTTTCTGATGGAACGAACGAATCGTCGATATTTTCAAAATAATAAGGTTGTCGCGAAGCACACTCCATATCATATATTTATTTTGTGATATCAATAATTCGGGTGAAAAGACTGTTTATTGATATCACTAAAATTGTTAAATGCATTTAGTGATATCATAAAATATTTATTGATATCATAAAATGAATTTATGATATCACAACATGCTTTCTATTTTGTTATATCATATATTCATTTTGTGATATCAATACATGCTAGTTATTTTATGATATCACATGCATATTCGATTTTATGATATCACTATAATATTCACCGATTCATGGGCGCCGTTCTTCTATTTATTACCTATTTAGTGAAATAAATAATTTATTTTTATGATATCACTAAATTCAATATATGATATCACAAATCGAATATATGATATCATTAAATATTTTATGATATCACAAAATGATTTTAAGATATCACTAATTCATATCACAAAATCGAATTATTGATATCCCAAAATAGTAAGCATTTAATGATATCAATATAATAACACCTACCTGGTGTCTGTAATTATCCCATGTTCTTGATCCGGCGACAAGAAGCGCCCATAATGTTCCATTATTTTCTGGTCGATCAAACGAATCCTCTGAATCTTCAAAATAATAAGGCGACGCAACACATATTCCAAAGAACACGAATGAAAGAACGAGGGAATTGAAATGCATCATTGTGGAGGTGTTCGATATCAACAGCGAGGTCATATGGTTTTATCCTCCCGATGTGCATGTATATATACTCACTATAGTCGTGTTCACATGATACTCGAAACATAACCACGTGACAGGCGTGACTGGCATACCTCTCGTGGAATTATCCGAATATGATACTTCTTATCTACATACATATAAATCACCACTAAACACTCCCTTATATCGGATATCGAAACCAGCTTATTTCCTATACACATAAATCCGGGTCCATCTATATCATGCAGACTTGACAATATATAAGTATATAGATGCCAAGGTTCATTATAGTAGTATTAGCAGTGCAGCCAGGGCTTAGCGGCACGGGCGCACGAATTTTTAGGGGGGGGGGGTGGCTGAGTCTTTTAGCCTGAATTTTGTTACATGATATACTCATGGTTGTAACACAGTGTTTGTAGAATATACCTTATATATACACATAAATATAACAAAATAGATTCAAATAAACCTTAAATATGTATAATTCGGGCAGAAATGTGAAAAATACCTTATAATTTGCCACAATACCCCCCTGAAATACCATTAAATTTGCCCGAAAATTTCTCATATTTGCCCGAAAATTGCCACAATTTTGTGCTTTCAAACGTTGGGGGTGTAGCCATCCCAGCCCACCTATATAGCCCATACGGCTACGGTGATAGGATAGATAAGTAATGACATAATACACCCACATATGATACAGATACCTTATAATACAATATACATACATTACACAAATATATGACCAAATTATACAATATGAATGAAATCGAATTTTTCTATCACTCCCCGAAAAACACCGGCAAATATCAAGTTACTCATTTTTCATTAGGAAAAGAAACTTCTGCTCATGGTTCACAGCACCGAACTGTTATTTGGGGTGGGGTGGTCCCCCTCATGGTTCACAGCACCGAACTATTATTTGGGGTGGGGTGGTCCCCCTCATGGTTCACAGCACCGGACTATTATTTGGGATGGGGTGGTCCCCCTCATGGTTCACAGCACCGAACTATTATTTGGGGTGGGTGGTCCCCCTCGTGGTTCACAGCACCGAACTGTTATTTGGGGTGGGGTGGTCCCCCTCATGGTTCACAGCACCGAACTATTATTTCGGGTGGGCTGGTCCCCCTCATGGTTCACAGCACCGAACTATTATTTGGGGTGGGGTGGTCCCCCTCATGGTTCACAGCACCGAACTGTTATTTGGTGTGGGTGGTCCCCCTCGTGGTTCACAGCACCGAACTGTTATTTGGGGTGGGGTGGTCCCCCTCATGGTTCACAGCACCGAACTATTATTTGGAGTGGGGTGGTCCCCCTCATGGTTCACAGCACCGAACTATTATTTAGGGTGGGGTGGTCCCCCTCATGGTTCACAGCACCGAACTATTATTTGGGGTGGGGTGGTCCCCCTCATGGTTCACAGCACCGAACTATTATTTGGGGTGGGGTGGTCCCCCTCATGGTTCACAGCACCGAACTATTATTTGGGGTGGGGTGGTCTCCCTCATGGTTCACAGCACCGAACTATTATTTGGGGTGGGGTGGTCCCCCTCATGGTTCACAGCACCGAACTATTAATTGGGGTGGGGTGGTCCCCCTCATGGTTCACAGCACCGAACTATTATTTGGGGTGGGGTGGGGTGGTCCCCCTCATGGTTCACAGCACCGAACTATTATTTGGGGTGGGGTGGTTCCCCCTCATGGTTCACAGCACCGAACTATTATTTGGGGTGGGGTGGCCCCCCCTCATGGTTCACAGCACCGAACTATTATTTGGGGTGGGGTGGTCCCCCTCATGGTTCACAGCACCGAACTATTATTTGGGGTGGGGTGGTTCCCCTCATGGTTCACAGCACCGAACTATTATTTGGGGTGGGGTGGTCCCCCTCATGATTCACATCACCGAACTATTATTTGGGGTGGGGTGGCCCCCCTCATGGTTCACAGCACCGAACTATTATTTGGGGTGGGGTGGCCCCCCTCGTGGTTCACAGCACCGAACTATTATTTGGGGTGGGGTGGTCCCCCTCGTGGTTCACAGCACCGAACTATTATTTGGGGTGGGGTGGTCCCCCCTCGTGGTTCACAGCACCGAACTATTATTTGGGGTGGGGTGGCCCCCTCATGGTCCACAGCACCGAACTATTATTTGGGGTGGGGTGGTCCCCCTCATGGTTCACAGCACCGAACTATTATTTGGGGTGGGGTGGTCCCCCTCATGGTTCACAGCACCGAACTATTATTTGGGGTGGGGTGGTCCCCCTCATGGTTCACAGCACCGAACTATTATTTGGGGTGGGGTGGTCCCCCTCATGGTTCACAGCACCGAACTATTATTTGGGGTGGGGTGGCCCCCCTCATGGTTCACAGCACCGAACTATTATTTGGGGTGGGGTGGTCCCCCTCATGGTTCACAGCACCGAACTATTATTTGGGGGTGGGGTGGCCCCCCTCATGGTTCACAGCACCGAACTATTATTTGGGGTGGGGTGGCCCCCCTCATGGTTCACAGCACCGAACTATTATTTGGGGTGGGGTGGCCCCCCTCATGGTTCACAGCACCGAACTATTATTTGGGGTGGGGTGGCCCCCCTCATGGTTCACAGCACCGAACTATTATTTGGGGTGGGGTGGCCCCCTCATGGTTCACAGCACCGAACTATTATTTGGGGTGGGGTGGTCCCCCTCATGGTTCACAGCACCGAACTATTATTTGGGGTGGGGTGGCCCCCTCATGGTTCACAGCACCGAACTATTATTTGGGGTGGGGTGGTCCCCCTCATGGTTCACAGCACCGAACTATTATTTGGGGTGGGGTGGTCCCCCTCATGGTTCACAGCACCGAACTATTATTTGGGGTGGGGTGGTCCCCTCATGGTTCACAGCACCGAACTATTATTTGGGGTGGGGTGGTCCCCCTCATGGTTCACAGTACCGAACTATTATTTGGGGTGGGGTGGTCCCCCTCATGGTTCACAGCACCGAACTATTATTTGGGGTGGGGTGGTCCCCCTCATGGTTCACAGCACCGAACTATTATTTGGGGTGGGGTGGTCCCCCTCATGGTTCACAGCACCGAACTATTATTTGGGGTGGGGTGGTCCCCCTCATGGTTTACAGCACCGAACTATTATTTGGGGTGGGGTGGTCCCCCTCATGGTTCACAGCACCGAACTATTATTTGGGGTGGGGTGGTCCCCCTCATGGTTCACAGCACCGAACTATTATTTGGGGTGGGGTGGTCCCCCTCATGGTTCACAGCACCGAACTATTATTTTGGGTGGGGTGGTCCCCTCATGGTTCACAGCACCGAACTATTATTTGGGGTGGGGTGGCCCCCTCATGGTTCACAGCACCGAACTATTATTTGGGGTGGGGTGGTCCCCTCATGGTTCACAGCACCGAACTATTATTTGGGGTGGGGTGGTCCCCCTCATGGTTCACAGCACCGAACTATTATTTGGGGTGGGGTGGTCCCCCTCATGGTTCACAGCACCGAACTATTATTTGGGGTGGGGTGGTCCCCTCATGGTTCACAGCACCGAACTATTATTTGGGGGTGGGGTGGCCCCCTCATGGTTCACAGCACCGAACTATTATTTGGGGTGGGGTGGCCCCCTCATGGTTCACAGCACCGAACTATTATTTGGGGTGGGGTGGTCCCCCTCATGGTTCACAGCACCGAACTATTATTTGGGGTGGGGTGGCCCCCTCATGGTTCACAGCACCGAACTATTATTTGGGGTGGGGGTGGCCCCCTCATGGTTCACAGCACCGAACTATTATTTGGGGTGGGGTGGTCCCCTCATGGTTCACAGCACCGAAATATTATTTGGGGTGGGGTGGTCCCCCTCATGGTTCACAGCACCGAACTATTATTTGGGGTGGGGTGGCCCCCCTCATGGTTCACAGCACCGAACTATTATTTGGGGTGGGGTGGTCCCCCTCATGGTTCACAGCACCGAACTATTATTTGGGGTGGGGTGGCCCCATCATGGTTCACAGCACCGAACTATTATTTGGGGTGGGGTGGTCCCCCTCATGGTTCACAGCACCGAACTATTATTCGGGGTGGGGTGGCCCCCCTCATGGTTCACAGCACCGAACTATCATTTGGGGTGGGGTGGTCCCCCTCATGGTTCACAGCACCGAACTATTATTTGGGGTGGGGTGGCCCCCCCTCATGGTTCACAGCACCGAACTATTATTTGGGGTGGGGTGGCCCCCCTCATGGTTCACAGCACCGAACTATTATTTGGGGTGGGGTGCCCCCCCTCATGGTTCACAGCACCGAACTATTATTTGGGGTGGGGTGGCCCCCCTCATGGTTCACAGCACCGAACTATTATTTGGGGTGGGGTGGCCCCCCTCATGGTTCACAGCACCGAACTATTATTTGGGGTGGGGTGGTCCCCTCATGGTTCACAGCACCGAACTATTATTTGGGGTGTGGTGGCCCCCCTCATGGTTCACAGCACCGAACTATTATCTGGGGTGGGGTGGCCCCCCTCATGGTTCACAGCACCGAACTATTATTTGGGGTGGGGTGATCCCCCTCATGGTTCACAGCACCGAACTATTATTTGGGGTGGGGTGGCCCCCCTCATGGTTCACAGCACCGAACTATTATCTGGGGTGGGGTGGCCCCCCTCATGGTTCACAGCACCGAACTATTATTTGGGGTGTGGTGGTCCCCCTCATGGTTCACAGCACCGAACTATTATTTGGGGTGGGGTGGTCCCCTCATGGTTCACAGCACCGAACTATTATCTGGGGTGGGGTGCCCCCCCCCCTCATGGTTCACAGCACCGAACTATTATTTGGGGTGGGGTGGTCCCCCTCATGGTTCACAGCACCGAACTATTATCTGGGGTGGGGTGGTCCCCCTCATGTTTCACAGCACCGAACTATTATTTGGGGGTGGGGTGATCCCCCTCATGGTTCACAGCACCGAACTATTATTTGGGGTGGGTGGTCCCCCTCATGGTTCACAGCACCGAACTATTATTTGGGGTGGGGTGGTCCCCCTCATGGTTCACAGCACCGAACTATTATTTGGGGTGGGGTGGTCCCCCTCATGGTTCACAGCACCGAACTGTTATTTGGGGTGGGGTGGTCCCCCTCATGGTTCACAGCACCGAACTATTATTTGGGGTGGGGTGGTCCCCCTCATGGTTCACAGCACCGAACTATTATTTGGGGTGGGGTGGTCCCCCTCATGGTTCACAGCACCGAACTATTATTTGGGGTGGGGTGGTCCCCCTCATGGTTCACAGCACCGAACTATTATTTGGGGTGGCCCCCCTCATGGTTCACAGCACCGAACTATTATTTGGGGTGGGGTGGTCCCCCTCATGGTTCACAGCACCGAACTATTATTTGGGGTGGGGTGGTCCCCCTCATGGTTCACAGCACCGAACTATTATTTGGGGTGGGGTGGTCCCCCTCATGGTTCACAGCACCGAACTATTATTTGGGGTGGGGTGGTCCCCTCATGGTTCACAGCACCGAACTATTATTTGGAGTGGGGTGGCCCCCTCATGGTTCACAGCACCGAACTATTATTTGGGGTGGGTGGCCCCCTCATGGTTCACAGCACCGAACTATTATTTGGGGTGGGGTGGCCCCCTCATGGTTCACAGCACCGAACTATTATTTGGGGTGGGGTGGCCCCCTCATGGTTCACAGCACCGAACTATTATTTGGGGTGGGGTGGTCCCCTCATGGTTCACAGCACCGAACTATTATTTGGGGTGGGGTGGTCCCCCTCATGGTTCACAGCACCGAACTATTATTTGGGGTGGGGTGGCCCCCCTCATGGTTCACAGCACCGAACTATTATTTGGGGTGGGGTGGTCCCCCTCATGGTTCACAGCACCGAACTATTATTTGGGGTGGGGTGGTCCCCTCATGGTTCACCGCACCGAACTATTATTTGGGGTGGGGTGGCCCCCTCATGGTTCACAGCACCGAACTATTATTTGGGGTGGGGTGGTCCCCTCATGGTTCACAGCACCGAACTATTATTTGGGGTGGGGTGGCCCCCTCATGGTTCACAGCACCGAACTATTATTTGGGGCGGGGTGGTCCCCTCATGGTTCACAGCACCGAACTATTATTTGGGGTGGGTGGCCCCCTCATGGTTCACAGCACCGAACTATTATTTGGGGTGGGGTGGTCCCCCTCATGGTTCACAGCACCGAACTATTATTTGGGGTGGGGTGGCCCCCCCTCATGGTTCACAGCACCGAACTATTATTTGGGGTGGGGTGGTCCCCCTCATGGTTCACAGCACCGAACTATTATTTGGGGTGGGTGGCCCCCTCATGGTTCACAGCACCGAACTATTATTTGGGGTGGGGTGGTCCCCCTCATGGTTCACAGCACCGAACTGTTATTTGGGGTGGGGTGGCCCCCTCATGGTTCACAGCACCGAACTATTATTTGGGGTGGGGTGGCCCCCCTCATGGTTCACAGCACCGAACTATTATTTCGGGTGGGGTGGCCCCCCTCATGGTTCACAGCACCGAACTATTATTTGGGGTGGGGTGGCCCCCTCATGGTTCACAGCACCGAACTATTATTTGGGGTGGGGTGGTCCCCCTCATGGTTCACAGCACCGAACTATTATTTGGGGTGGGGTGGTCCCCTCATGGTTCACAGCACCGAACTATTATTTGGGGTGGGGTGGCCCCCTCATGGTTCACAGCACCGAACTATTATTTGGGGTGGGGTGGTCCCCTCATGGTTCACAGCACCGAACTATTATTTGGGGTGGGGTGGCCCCCTCATGGTTCACAGCACCGAACTATTATTTGGGGTGGGGTGGCCCCCTCATGGTTCACAGCACCGAACTATTATTTGGGGTGGGGTGGCCCCCCCCATGGTTCACAGCACCGAACTATTATTTGGGGTGGGGTGGTCCCCTCATGGTTCACAGCACCGAACTATTATTTGGGGTGGGGTGGCCCCCTCATGGTTCACAGCACCGAACTATTATTTGGGGTGGGGTGGCCCCCTCATGGTTCACAGCACCGAACTATTATTTGGGGTGGGGTGGTCCCCCTCATGGTTCACAGCACCGAACTATTATTTGGGGTGGGGTGGTCCCCCTCATGGTTCACAGCACCGAACTATTATTTGGGGTGGGGTGGCCCCATCATGGTTCACAGCACCGAACTATTATTTGGGGTGGGGTGGCCCCCTCATGGTTCACAGCACCGAACTATTATTTGGGGTGGGGTGGTCCCCCTCATGGTTCACAGCACCGAACTATTATTTGGGGTGGGGTGGTCCCCCTCATGGTTCACAGCACCGAACTATTATTTGGGGTGGGGTGGCCCCCTCATGGTTCACAGCACCGAACTATTATTTGGGGTGGGGTGGTCCCCCTCATGGTTCACAGCACCGAACTATTATTTGGGGTGGGGTGGTCCCCCTCATGGTTCACAGCACCGAACTATTATTTGGGGTGGGGTGATCCCCCTCATGGTTCACAGCACCGAACTATTATTTGTATTTCGTCAAATAATTCTTCCCGTGATTTGTTATAAAATGAACTTCTGTATATAGAAGCATATAGAAGTGTGTCGTCTGCTCATGTTTGTCTGGGGCTCTATATGGGTGAAATTATAAAATTGTTAAAGAATACAAGAAAAAATTATTAAAATTGTAAAAAATTGTTAGGCCAATGCATTCTCTTATATATGCGAGGCGACCTATGGTCGACTCGCATATATAAGAGAATGCATTGGCACAGGGTAAAAAAAAATCCCGACTTCCGACTGGATTTGATATGGCGGGTCTTCTTCCGTTTAAACTTTTGTCTGATTACATTTTCTGCAATTCCTTTTCTCATATGGAAGTTTTGGCTGCTTGTGCCGCCCGTTTCGACTTCAAGTCCATGGCTACATATACTCTCATTTTGCTAAACGTCGATCTCATTTCAAAGTTCTTCACATGAATTAAATAGGGCTCCATTACCCATTGTATGGTTAGCTTTCAAAACTCGATACGTTCTATGTTTATTTATGCCTTGTTTCTTATTTTCGTCAAAAATATCAAAACTGAAGTTTGAGATATGTTGGTTCTCGAGATCATTCCTTATTTCGTTTATTTTATTGAACGCAAGATTTGATTCCAAGGCCGCGTTCATATTGGGTACTTCCATTTCCTTTGACCAAAATTGAGGGATCATATAGTCATTACACATCTGGGCTACTTTATGATCCAGGGACATCTTGGAGTTACAAATCTGGTCAACTGCCGCATGGTTCTGATATATAAGTTCGTGTGATATTTGTGGGTCCCTTGTAAATGGACATTACACGTATTAGGCACTAAGTCTTGGAGTGCATATGCAAATTTAAAAAATCATAAAAGTTTGTACAAACATCGCGACTAAGAATTTTAAGAACATGGGAAAATAGATAGAATTTGTTCATATTTTTGTTATTGAATAATGAATCGACGCATTTTAAAACATTTGTTATATATAAACATTCCTGTTTCAGTGTCAGTAATTTTATCAATTGAGCAAATTTAGCCTGAGGGTGACATTTTTAACGCACTATATATAGTCATGCGTGTTCGTGTGATATTCTAAACACATCCACGAGGCAGGCGCGCGTGATTGACAACCTTCCCATGGAATTATCCGAATATGATACGTCTTATCTCCATGCACATGACCCCATCATCAAAACATTCATTGTATCCGATATCGAAACCACATTTATGTATATCAGCCTGTAGAGTGTAGACCAAGGTTCCTTGGTCCACATGAACCTGTGACATATCGGCGGTATCAGTCTATACATGATAAATGTTGTACGGGGGGGGGGGGGGGGACATTATTACCAGAGTTAAACGGCCCTTAATGATTGAAATATTTTTGGTGCTTAATTATCAGTCAGGAAAAGTTGTCCGGGGTTTATTTCGAACAATTATCAACGGATTTGAAGGATTTTTGTAGGTGAGTTCGCGAGGAGTTTGCAAACTAGGCCAGGTTATATACATTTTAAATTTTTTGGCGTTGCAATTTAAATTTTAAGCCCCTTACTAATACAAATATTAACCAACCTCAAACAAATATTATAACTGTTTTCAATTATTTTTTAGCATATTTTGAAAATGCTCATCGCCAACTTTGCCCGCATATATACCGCCGTCGGAATTAATTTGTCAAAAAGTTATTTTCTCTCTCTTCATAATACTAATTATATATGTCTGAAAGACCCATTTTGCCAAGAAAATTTTAAATCGAGCAGATAATATTTTTATTATTTTGATATAAAACAAATCGCGGACGTTTCCTAATATTTTACTGCGGTAAGCCACGTGACCAACCAGCTACACTCTAAGAATTAGGGGTTCTTTGAAGAACTCAAGGGTTCTCTGTAAGAACTCAAAGGTTCCTCGGTGTCAGAAAAGGTTCTCTGTGATCGATAGGGTTCGTCGGTGTGTAACTAGGGTTCTCTTGGATGCTGAAGGGTTCTTCATGTATTCGTAAAATATACATAAATATGTGTTAAAATGCAGACTAATTCACCACCTTCGTGTAATCAAGAATTTGAATCACACCAAAATTAAGTGAATTGTATAATCTGACTTATACATGTCATTCCCCAAATGCTTCAATGTCATGACAATCTATTAGTTATTATAACAAAACCCGAAAGTGGTCGCAACGACGCGATACAGACAAGGTAGCCAATATCTTATCATTATGCGTTATTTCGTTGTTGCGAAATGGGCCGAACGTTCAATGTAATGTGGACAGTTGGTTTGTGGTTCCGTGAGCCCGATAACCAGAACTGAGTCGTTTTATTAAAAAAATGTGGAATGTTCAGGTACCATTTATCTTAGAATTGTTACCTGTATTATACTCTATTGGGGTTCTTATAAAGGTTCCCTGAAGAACCATGTTATGCAGGGTTCTCTGAAGAACCCTCTTGGGGTTCTTCTGTGGAACCTTATGATATGGTTCTTCAGTAGAACCTTATGGTGGGGTCCTTTGAAGCACCAAATAAGGTGCTCCTATTGTGAAAAGGTGAAGAACCTTTTTGGGTTCTCTGAAGAACTTCTGGTTCTAAGAGTGTAGCTGTTCGGCGCGGTCACATGACTGTATTTTCCGGCGAGTATCACCGGTTTTGCTAAACGGCGACAGCCGTGCATGGGCGGAGCTTAAAACCCCATACATGAACCATTTTTTGTAAACAAAAGGACCCTTATGGTATTTTTTCTAAACTAAAATCTTGCAAAAATTCAAATTTTTCTTATAAAAAAATCAGCACCGTAAACATGCACAGGCCCTGCACAGTGGGGGGCTGTAAGCTGATGGGGTGTGCAAATTTGGATAAAAGCATGAAAATTGGTACACATATAGAGTAGACCATGGGGGTTCAGTTCGAAGCGAGACCCAAATTGGCAGACCCCCTCATATGACCTTGAGATCAAGGTCAAGGTCATCAACATGAATTTTCACTATAGGTTGTCTGGAATGTGCATAAGGGAGCTAAAAATTATGCATTGTGCATATTATTCATTACTTCACACTGGGGAGACATAATATGACTAACATCGTAATATTTGGGTGGTTTATATGAGAGTTGGAATGTTTTTGGTGACCTTGAACTTAAAATTGTGCCATGTTGTCAATTATCACTTGGGAGAGGGGATGGTTTAGGCGTATCAGGTTAGATGTTTTATTCAAACATATTGCAACATTCATAATTATATCCAATATAGGTGGGGCACAAAGTGGCTCAGTTGGTAAGGTGTGTGTTGCATTAGACAAACATAAGCCATTCCAATTAGTGATGGTGAAACTGATTTGAATCAGCTGGCACACACAGAGATTCATGTACATGTAATTGGGAAAGTTTGTCAATTGCTTTCCTGCGTGCAGTGATTTATTCTCAGTGAGATATATCCTCTGCACAGCCTCTCCTCCACCTGTAAACCTGACCTGATATGCCATGATGTGACATAGCAGCTAAAACGACCATTAACCCCAATAAAAAAAACAAACAAATATCAGTTTCTTAAATTGGAATGATGTGCTTACATACCACTAACTGAATGGTGTTCGCTGGTGTTGATTATTTTGACACTATCAAATACCTTATTAGGATGAATACAAGATCCAATGAGCAGAATTGGAACCATGCCTCACCAGCACACGGCACTTATCAACGAAGATACACCATTAAAACAAATTATTATTTTCATCCCATTAATATTGTATTGTCATAAGCTAATACAGTTCAGACCATACGCTTGTCGCATGTAGTACTTTATAGTCAAAATGTATACCTGTTTTGAAAATTAAACTGAATAAAGTCAAGTCGGCGATTTATTGAAATCATATTCAACTCCTAACAGCATGTTTCAAGATCTGTTTTGAGAAAAAAAAATGTTTTGAGTCATGAGTGCCAATAACACAGCCAGTAAGCTTTGGGGCAAAATACCAATTTGAAGATAGAAGGCATTATAATGGTACCCCTCTCTGTGATAAAGAAATTACCATTTCTACTGATTTCATTGAAGGAGGTGATAATGGCCAGATTCAGCCAAACATTCGTTTAACTTGTAACATGTGCTACTGTGGTATACTTGCTATGGATACACACTTGGCAGGAGAAGTCGTGTGATTTACGGCGCCAAAGCTACACGTTTTGAGATATCGGCCCAATTTGTAGCAGAATGTGTAACATAATCTGGTGGTAAGCGACATGTCCACAATGCAACCGCCGATATCCGTAATTGACTTCAATCAAGACACACGGAAACATTTGAATCTCCTATATTCTCCTACTGCATAAATAGCGTTGGTTTCTCACTATAGAAAATCTTATCAGAAGATTGGATTATTCCACTTAATGCTGCTACACATTTGACACAAAACTTCCAAATGGCTTGACCATGTAAGTGTAGGCGGAATTTTGGCATGCATCAGGTTACTTTCTTTGGCAATGGCAATACAAGCTACATTGGCAATACCTTGCTAATATACTGAAGAGCATTTGGGGGGTTTATTTTCAAAATTAAAAAAGTTTCATACTTAAGAGTTGGTACTACCAGACAAAGTCCTGAAATTACAGAATTGAAGAATTGTTCAGTCTCCGTGAGTGAGATATCGGACCACCTTCATAGATGGGTACACTGGTCAAGCGGTGTATGGGGAATTTGATCATAAGTGAAGATGTGCACAATTATCACATGCATCCAGAGTACAGGCAATCTGTTCATCACTGGAAACTGGCACATTGGTTGCCTAGTTTCAGGATGTGCATGGGTGATATTGGTGCACTCGATCTGCACCATAATTCCAGGATATCGGATATAGGTAATCAGGTCACCACTGCAGATGTACTCTATGGTCAGCCAATGGCAGCCATGAATGTTCTGGTCACTTCTGGATATGGCTAATTTGGCCGACCACTGCTGGAATTTGTATTTGGTTAGCCAAGTCCCAGGATAAGAATATATTGTCATTGCTAGATATACGTGTATAGGTCACGCTTTTCACAGTGACTTCTCTTGAAATTGACCACCACAATACGGATACATAATAATAATATGGATATTCTAGACATCAATAGAGACAAGAGCACTGGTGTCCCAATTTCGGGATAGATACGTAGAATACACTGCCCCAGGTGACTCGCAAATTCCTCCCAAATCCAACGACACAGGTAAACTAGAGGATTAGTCATATACCGGTGTATCTTATCTGGTCACCACTAAACTGTGGCACTTTGACTAATCAGTCCTATGTATCGCTATGCCACTACATGGGCTATCCTAGATGCTGACGATCCGAGGCCAAACAAATGTATGGTTTGCATGGGTATGTGTTAATATGTGTGGTGGGTACTTTAGCTGACCAATTAATGCTGGAATCAGTTATTTGACCCCTGCATTCATCCACCACGACGGACATGCACCCAGTTCCTAGATACCACTACTTTGGGAACTATTGAGGTACCGGATAACATAATATGGGGGAGACTATAGACATCCAGTTCCCCGACATCGCTGTTCTGTTCTGGCAATCTGACCAACAACTTTTTGAATACCGACACTATAATGAGATACGGGTAACCTGCCACTGCATGTTGGCATTTTATTTCGTGACTTTACAGGTATATTGAATTTTTGATCTTCTTACCAACATTTACTGAAATACAGTAATGCTCTAAGTAAGCGACTTCTTAACCACAGCAGAATTATGGGTAACTTTTCAGGATTTAGTCGGAAATATGGCTTGTTGCCATTCATCGGAAAGCTCTCGGGGGATGTTCATAAATTGATAGAATTCCTGAGATTTCAGTATTATAATATATTTATGTAATTTCTGACCAATATCGAGGAATAATTCAGGCTCAGCTCACACAATTAACAATTTTATAAAAATGAGTTTTGACCTTTGACCTTGACCGCAAGGTCATCTGGGTAAATTTAATGTTTGGGTCTCACTCTTGTAATGTACGCTGATATATATGGAATACAATGATGTGGAATGTGGTGGCATTTAGTGAGCATGTTAAATAGTTGGGACTTTATATTCATTTGTTCATGGAATGTTTGCAATTATTCGGATGAACAACTGACTTTATGAGCTTCAATATGAAAAGTTCTCAAGATCTTTGTAGATTTTGTTATAAATGTGACTAATATGGCCTATTTGAAGTCATATTTATGTAATTTTGATATGTATAAGTAATTTGTTGTCTTAAAAATGTTATAACTCATACCGCCAGTTAAAAATTGAAATTTTGACCTTTGACCTTGACCTCAAGGTCATCAAGGTCACTTTCACGCTTGGGTCTCGCTATTATATTGACCCCCATATCATGAACTATGTGTATACCAAGTTTCATCCAATTTTGCACACTTTGGCCATTTTTGGGACCTTAGAGCCTCTACTAGCATGTACTTCGCTGTATAGGTGAAGGTCCCAACTTGAAATTGCATGCTTTTCTGTGACTTTTGTGAGCCTATATCGCAATAAACATTGAATTAATTACCCAGGAGAAATTCTATAGTTGTAAGCAAAGCAAAGCAAAATCGCTCACAAAGTCACTTAAATCGTGATAATTTGAGTTGGGATCTTCACCTAAGGTGAAGTATAATTATTAAAGGGGTACTGTACGCCATTTTCATTAAATTTCCGGTGACAACAATCTAATATCGATAATATATAGAAACATAAGTACTTTGAGTCGAAGATGTATTCTGTAAACGCTCAGGTTAAAGGTACTCAACCCGTAAAGAGGGTCCCCATCTCAACAGATTCCAACAACAACAATCCGATCAGAGGGTCCTATATTACTATTTCTTTGGCTTTGGGGGTAAAAAATATTTGATTCGAGTCGAGGAACCCATCAAACAAAGCTCAGAGTTATTAGATATTGATTTTTCAAATTTGTTATGTTCTCGAGATGAGTACTAATAACTGCCGTAATCTGCTCTGGATGTGTACTCCAAATCTATTCAAACAGACAAGGATGAATAACTCTAAAATCAAGTGGTAATTTTAACGCAATTTTGACTGAGTTCTGGGCCAGATAGTATTCCCGATAATGAAAAATAATAGATTTCTAAAATCGATATCTAACAAATCTGAGCTTTGATGGGTGACTTCCTCGACTCGAATCAAATATTTTTGACCCCCGAAGCCATTGAAATAGTAATTGAGAGGAGTTTTATCGGGTTGAGTACCTTTAATAGGCTATCTTAAAATTTAATAATTTAAAAGTTAATAATTTGATATAAATTTAATTTATGACTGGAGCCATAAAATGGCGTCAATTAAATTACGAATTTGCGTAATCAAATAAAGTAATTGAGGGATACTGGATTGTTAAACCGATCGCACACACGATCGCTTAAAATATTATGACGTTACGGGGAGAACACTCAAGCCACTCACTGACTAGCGACGATACAATTACTTAAATTATTATATGGGACTAGTATGCCTATAATATAACTTTTATTTGATTCATTTGGTTGAAAACTGTACAAAAATTACTCGACAACGACCATTTGTATTTTTGCATTCCGGTAAATTTGTCATCCGTAACACTACTTCGTACTCAACAGTCTTTCAAATAATGAAAAAATTGTTACCTTATTCTCCGACTCGGAGACTATAGAAACCAACAACAACATTTGGCGTACAGTACCCCTTTAAGGAACAGATAATAACTATGAAATATATTCCCCGCGTTATTTGTTTGACGTTATAAGGTTCCTTGTCAAAACTTCAAAAAGTTCCCAGGTTTTGTATTGGTGGAATATGACCTCTACGGGGTGTTAGCCAGAGTAGAGATTCGTGGCATGATCTAATATATGTGACCCGCTATATCAAATCCAGTCGTAAGTCGGGATTTTTTTTACCCTGTGCCAATGCATTCTCTTATATATGCGAGTCGACCATAGGTCGCCTCGCATATATAAGAGAATGCATTGGCCTAACAATGTTTTACAATTTTAATAATTTTTTCTTTAACAATTTTATATTTTCATCCATACAGAGCCCCAGACAAACATGAGCAGACGACACTCTTCTATATGCTTCTATATATGTGTGGGGCTCCCTGCAGGGTAATGGATGTTTTTTATTTTATGTCCTAAAAATTGTAAGAAACATTTATTTAAAAAAAAATGATAAAACATTGTTAGGCCAATGCATTCTCTTATATATGCGAGGCGACCTATGGTCGACTCGCATATATAAGAGAATGCATTGGCACAGGGTAAAAAATCTACGACTTACGACTGGATTTGATATGACGGGTCACATTTGTGTTATGCGGGTTTTATATATTAACCAATCAGCAGTCACATTTGTGTAATGCGGTCGTTATATATTGACTCTGTACTGAATTACATGTTTGTAACCATATGTACATAACGGATTAGCGATTTCTTCATTTCCGTAAACACCCCATGCATCCGGATATGCTCGTAGCGGAAGACATGCTCGTAGCGGAATAACCACATGACCCGCGATTTGCACATCGTCTTTAGTTGTCGTAAGTTATTACATAAAAACACGGTTTATTTTACGTTGATTTTTTTTAACGTTAACAGCGATAATCGGTCTACAGAAATGAGCGGTTGTGGTTTCCGCAATTTGCATATTACTGTTCGATAATCGGGTTTTATACGAAAATTATGACCTGAAATACTTACTCGATATAAGTTTTATCAAATTTTAATGAATCTTTGCATTGACACATTATACAACATACAGTCTCTCAAAGTTTGATATCTTAGCTTCAAAATGAACGGGACATGTTTGCGATGTCAATCATATTAGTGCCCGAAAAATTAGTTTCCATGGAGGCACTCACTCGATTTTGGAGCATGTCTATAGCAAACGTAAAACTTGCTATGATGTGCTCGTAGCATCGAGTGATATGCTCGTAGCATTATATAAAATATGTGTATATGCGAGAGAATCACACTTTTGTCAACTAAAAAGAGCGTCTAGATAGTGTGCTAGCATATACATATATCACATGAATGACATGGTATATTGTATCGCGTTCTGAAGGACATACATGTGCCAAACTTTATATAAAAAGGTAATTAGATAGTCGGCAGAGGGGAAATTAAAAGTACAACTACATATGGGGTGGTGAAAACAATTCACATAGTACCAACATGTATTTAATGCAAACGATATGACACTTATTTAACATTCTGGGAGGTCCAGTTTTGCCTCATATTTTAATTATCAAATACGTTTATTCATTTAAAATTTAGACAGAGTCTTTATATACATTCATTAATTTATATATTTTAAAGCAAATACCTCATATATATTATGTTTCTCGGGTGAAAAGTAGTTTTCCGTTCTTTTAGACAAGGTGGCCACTAATCGTATTAATATATATACTGTACAATAGTAGTTTATAGTTTTATTGAAATAAATCGCCTGCAGTAATTGAAAACGTTTGTTATGAACATCGCACAAGAGGGTGTAAAGTTATCTATTATCCTTTAGAAAATCCTTCCGAAAATGTTCGTCTACATATTGCTCAGAATAAACATTTAAACGATTAGTGACCTCCGTGATTTTAATAGTATTTCACATTTATGTTATATGTTCAAATAAATACAATATGTAATTGCAAAAAGTGTCTGAATGATACCGATCCGATCAAATGTATTTTCGCGCAATTATTACCAGATATTATAGACCACTCAGCCATCGAGTCAGTCGTTTTTTCAATACCGACCATGCACGTCAGCATATTCGAAACAGACGCGTGTGGAACATCACTAATTTTGCATCTTTTCAATAAACTTTGTTGTCAAATCCCAATATTATATGACTAATTTTGATTTACACAATAATATAGTGTCCATACATGAAGACGAGCATGCAATTTTGAATGCCACTACTTATATTTCATGCATTTAACCAAATGACTCTTTCGACTCGGGCTTGATTACTACTATCCACATGATTAGCGTTGCGTTTTAGCTTTAAAAAAGGTCTAGTTGTTGAAATTATCCTAAAAGCAAATCTGCTACGAGCACATCATTATAAAATCGCTGGTGCTATATACATGTCATACCACTGCTATAGACATGCCATATTTTCTTGCTATGACCTGCATATATGGTTATTTTTTACTATGGAAAATGTAGATACATGACTGGAAATGGTGTCTATTATATTAAGGGAATATATATCCGCGGAAATAGCAATGTATGCAAAGACTAGATTGTCTGGGCTGTTACCACAGAAATCGTAATTTTATGTAAGAAATGCAAATTTTGCCACAATTTTTGGCCTAACTTCCCGGTGAAATAGGATTAAACCGCGTCCATGTTTAAAGAAGTGTTGATGTACAGTTGGGTAAATTATAGCCACAAATAATACCACCACCGCCAACCACTGGTATGTGTTGGTTTCGGTGCAACATGTGTCTAACCGTGAACGGTGTGCAAATCGCGGGCCATGTGGTTATTCCGCTACGAACATGTCTTCCGATACGAGCATATCCGGATGCATTGGGTGGTAAATAAAGATTGTTATGAGAACACAGAATGGATCATTGTTTTCCGGCATTTATCTTTTGTAGATGAACAGAATGGCACAGGAATGTGAGACAACGGTCGATGAACTGTTACACAGGTGAATATACCCTATATATAACACGAACCCATATTATATCGTTAAAAAGCCATTACATATTTCTTTATTTCTCACGTGTGATGAATAGGCGCGTGCTACATATCACTTGGCATCGTGCCAACAAAATGACAGCGCCGCGTCTTTGCATTGATTGAGGCGGATTAATACTATTTAGAAAAGCCGCGCATGACACCAACTTTAGACAATGCCAAATTATTGCTTTGTTCATTAAAGTTAAATTATTGTCAAACTTCGTTGCACTAATGAAAATAGACACAAAAACAAAGAGGTAAATTGTGGGTCTATATTTTCTGTCGCCAGTTACAGAGCGCGAAATTGTCGTAATGCACCCCATGCAGTCAACGCTTTGATTGTAGGTATTTTTCAGCTTCTTTTATACGCTAGTAGCTCATGGTGGTTTTGTATGCACTTGTATGTCCAGATCAAAACTCTTCATGAATCCACTAATTGAAGGTACACGAACAATATTTGGTTGGTGACACATTTCCCATTGAGGGCGAAATGGGTCAAATGGCCACGCCCCTTTTTGCGCGAAGTACTACCACCCGCCGTAACTATAACTCCAGAACCGTTGGACTCAGGGGGTCGGGTGACCACTCAAAATGTGCGGAATGGCCACATTATTGGGGGTCAGTAATACATTTTCATATCCAAAAGTCAATGGTTTTGATGATAATTGCCAAAAACCAAAAAAATCCATTTTTAAGAGCCCAATTTTGGGGTTCAGCACTTTTATCTCAAAGCTGAGCCCCAATTATAATTTTATTGACCTATATCCATCGGTGCCACATACAGGTATCATTTCTGATATTTTCTGTACCATTATCGGATGGGATTGACCTTCTATGAGCTCTTGATGGAATATATTGGTCGTTGAATGAATTTTAACAGACATTTTCCCAATAACAAAGATGTTGAGGAAATCATCAATTATGGGGTATTTGATCAGTAACCAGTAAAAAAGGTTACCTGGTGATATAATTTGAATATAGTTCATCTTTTGTTATCTAGATTTCATGGCCTTTGATGTGAGATGGCTGCCAAAATGGTTATAAATGGAATGACATATATCACATTAGCAATATACTTGTAAATGAGTTCAATGTGTTATTTTCTTTAAACGTATGGGAGAACAGGGTGTTTTTATGGTATTCTAATGTTGAATTGAATTATACTCAGCCCACAAGTAGGTTTAGTAAATGTTGAGTTACTACAATTTGATCAATCATTATGATTCGGTAGTCGAGCAGGTTGTGTCTTTATCAGTCGCACATCATTTTTGATTGGCTGCATCACCATTTTGTATAAAGGTTCTACAATTTCCCTAACACTTACATTACTTTAGAACAAATAATGGCTAGCTTGGCATGATTGCCTATATTTATATCCTGATATATGTATACGTACACGTAGATGTATATTTGCCCTAAATTGTTTCTGGTTCAAATTTGGGAGTTTTTAAGAAAATAAGTCATAAGAAAGATGCAGTTGCAGTAGTATTAAAATATATTGTCCTGTTCAAAACTAACAAATACATGTCCAACGTTATAATAAATCCACACATTAAAAATATAGGGCTTCCATAAATACAGAATATTTTCCAACTTGACAATCGTTCCTTGTGTTCAACTGAGTGAGTTCATGTGAGGTTTATGAAAATTTATTTGGCAAGCTTGATTCTAAAGTGTCTAGCTTTATGGGCTTGAAATTCAGAATGCAATCATGTTGCGTTGTGAGCTCAGAGAGAGTTAGAAGAAAAATACAAGCATCAGTTGATATGCAGATATAAATACATACAAATCTACATTCTGCAGGTAGCCATGCTATGCAATCCTCCCTCATGTTTCAACTTATCAAGAAAAACATTTCACATTACCAATAACTATGATAGTCAGATGTTTTTGTAGATTTTGTAGATTTGTGGATGTTGTAGATTTTGTAGATTTCTGGATGTTGTAATGCAATATAGATCTCCACTATAGTTGCACAAATTTATTTTTCATTTCGTCCCTTTAAATTGACTTTTATTTTTTATGTATGTATATGTGCCACTCCAAAAATGTCAGTAAAAGTACTGTAAACCGTTTGGTTTGATGTTATAGGCACAGGATATATATATATATATATATATATATATATATATATATATATACTTTACATGTCAAATATTGTGAACCATGCAGGTACGTGTATGTGTGTCAGTCACCTTATGTGTGTGATGTACATGCAGTAACTACATGTATATTCTAGTGAAATGTATGGTCTGCACTCTGCAGTATTTCAAAAACATGCTATGGCCATGCTTACGTATACGTATGTACACTGATTCTAACACAATGATTGTCAGGTTATAATCTATGTTTGAGGAAAGTCACTATGTATTTTTCATTTGTGTTGCATTTGTTAATATTAATGGGTCACAGGAGCCCAGATGTTACTAGTGCAGAGCCCATTTAATTTTCATGAGACTGGTGGACTGCATGTCCATACTCCTAAATAAACATGACTCTTATCAGACCAAGACGGTACTACTAGAATTATATTTAGAAAAGACTCAACCATTATTTTTTCCACTGCCCTATATATCACAATGTATTCATTTGGCAGTATTCATCCCAAGTTTAGTGGTGATGCTAATAAATTTGGTATGATATTCAGGTAGAGCAAAGCGATCTGAACAAATCGAGGATAAGCCACTATGTGTAGAAAACATTAAAAAACATGTATATTGTGAAATATTTCAATAATGGGTGGTGGTTTTTACAAACTGGCCATAATTGAGATGACTATTCCTGTTGTTTACCAAACATCAGCGTACACATTAAATATTTTGAAGTATATATGTTCTTGAATGTTTCATACAGACACTGACTTTTGCACAAATTGCTCGGATTAGCCAAACAATGCAAAATAACCAACTTTAGGTGAAATGATGGTACTTAACAGAATCGCTTTGACCTACAAACATCATAGCAATCCAGCTGTACCCATCAGCATAATATGAAATTAGCAGGACCACTTAACCTGGGGTGGTATTGAAAATGAAAATATCTTTAAAATGGTAAGTTATGAGGGTTATTAGCCTATTAGCTATTATGAAGAATTATGTTAGTGAAATTATAGACCCTCATCTTCTCCAACTTGCAAGTGCTGGAACTATCATGGCCAATCAAAACTAATTCCATCATTTCCTAAAACTTTTTGTGAGATGTCCTTTTGGAAGAATTGATTACTTCTGAAATATATACTGGTATATATGGTCATCTCTCATCTGATTACAACATGTTTTTACTATACCCAGATGCAATACCCATTTTAGGATCGCAACATGTGGCTGCTGCATGAAGCAAACAGCTGGTCATTCCATTTAGTAAAAGTGTTTAGCATGTTTCATAGCTTGGTCACTTAAATCAGATCAGCTGTTAAATGTTGATAAAAAATTTTGAAAACCTGTTTTGTTCAATCTGTACATTTCTGTTGATTAGAGTGACCTGATTTTTGGTAAAGCACACCAGTTTCCAAGGCATGTTCAGTCGTGAGGAGCTCATGTTGTGTGTCGGGGTCAACACATCCTCAGCAGCAATTTCCAGCTAATCCCATTGTGTGTGGTCAATTGTGCTCTTAAGTCGATCAGAGAATTCGGATAGTTCTTTAAAAAGTGTCATACATATGCTGTGGCCTTGTGGCATTGTATACTTGTGGTGCGTAACATGCTGAAATCGGTTTTTGGCAATTATCTTAAAAACCATTTACTTTTGGACATGAAAATTTATTGCTGACCCCCCCATAATGTGGATTTTCAGGGTCAAGATCTCCTTGAATGTCAATCCCATCCGATAATGGTACAGAAATTATACCTATATGTGGTACCGATGGATATAGAGCAATAAATTTCGAATTGGGGGGGGGGGGGGGGCTCAGCTTTGAGATAAAAGTGCTGAACCCCAAAATTTGGCCCTTAAAAATGGATTTTTTTTTGGTTCTTGGCAATTATCTTAAAAACCATTGTCTTTTGGATATGAAAATGTATTACTGACCCCCCCCCCCCCCATAATGTGGCCATTCCGCACATTTTTAGTGGTCACTCGACCCCCTATGTCCAACGGTTCTGGGGATATAGTCACGGCGGGTGGTAGTACTTCGCGCAAAAAGGGGCGTGGCCATTTGACCCAGTTCGCCCTCAATGGGAAATGTGTCACCAACCAAATATTGTTCGTGTACCTTCAATTAGTGGATTCATGAAGAGTTTTGCTCTGGACATACAAGTGCATACAAAACCACCATGAGCTACTAGAGTATTAAGGATTTTGATTTGTTAAAAAGGCATAAAGCTCTAGTTTTTTTCATGTGAAATACAAGATCTTCATCACGTTATGTTAGGATATAAAATTTTATGAAACTCGATAATTTGATCAATTTGATTCACAACTCATCTGCGATCGTTTTTATCATATACTTGCCCATGAATTATAAGGTTTAGCAGTGAGATATAAGTGATATCCCACTAGTGAGATATCGATATCTCACTGGTATTATTGCGCCGCATGGATCCTCATGTGTGTAGTCAGGTTATACTTCATAGTGAATGATTTCCTGCACACATCATGTACTGACATTCATTGGGGGCCATAGGCAAGTAACGAAAGTATATAATAAATAAATTGTCTCGTCCAATATGACTTTTCACCACAACCTGGACTCGTACAAGAAAAACACATACTGTACACAACATTGTATAATAACTTTATAATACTAATAATGACACCTTTGCAATTGTCAACTAATGAGATGTTTTCTCCGAATGAAGAATAACCGGATCATATTGCACACATTAGCAGTTATTTTCACATGCTTGTTTTTCATGATAGTTAAAAATGTGTTAAATTCATTCATAATTCAAAAATCAATTTTGTTTCTTTCAATCGTTTCGAACAAAGTTCTTGTATGTCAAAATTCAATTCATCATTCCATTTATTGTTCATCACAAAAAATTTAACTTCTTCGCAAAGTTGAGCTACAGTGTCATGGACACTTTCATTTAGTATGTCGTCTGCTCGTTGTATCCCGAACATCCATCAAACTGGATTATATACCATAGACCAACATATAATATTATAACTAAGTGGGATAATCCTATTAGTGAAGAAATGGTTAAGAATATACTTGCAAGTCCGTTTATGTGAACAAATCTGAAGAGAAGCATCTGAATTGCGGTGTGGGATTTGTTTTTACCCTGTGCCAATGCATTCTCTTATATATGCGAGTCGACCATAGGTCGCCTCGCATATATAAGAGAATGCATTGGCCTAACAATTTTAATAATTTTTTCTTGTATTCTTTAACAATTTTATAATTTCACCCATACAGAACCCCAGACAAACATGAGCAGACGACACTCTTCTATATGCTTCTATATATGTGTGGGGCTCCCTGCAGGGTAATGGCTGTTTTATATTCTTCCAGCAACCTTAAAATTCCATACAAGGACAAACATATTGATGCCATACTGACATCTCGCCGTAACAGTGAAGCTAGACATGGCGTCATATTCACACACGGCGCTGGTGGAGACATGAACCACCACCAGCTCATAGTCTTATCACAGAGATTCGCCGAGGCTGGATACGATTTCCTGAGATTCACATGCAAAGGTCTAAACATCAAGTACAGGACGAAGTATCCAAAGAGATTGTGGTGAGTTCAAACCTATATATGAAATGGCTTAAAATTCACATATTCAATCTTCAAATAGTTCATTTCCATAATTAGGGAGGGAATTATAATGACAAATAATATTGATGTTCATTTGTATAACTCGAGTTGTACCCGTTTAAAGACGAATGCAGAGTGTTAACCAGTAGAACAACAAATTTGCATCGTTCATAGTGCACATGGGTGTATTTTGCATATATTCTGTTGAGTATAAAAGGAGATGGCCGGATTTAGTGTATATACAGTAGCATTTTAACCTGTTCTATACTAAAGCATCATTGACGGGTAGTTATCCCATATAGCTCGTTTGTTGAACTTATTACCTAAACATTTCCATCAATAAATAGAACTCTATACTTTTATTAGCTGTCGTCTGCTTATATTAACCGTACACTTACTACACTACTGCAAATAAATAATAGCCCATTGCGATGTACACTTTTTTATTTGGTGGGAGAATCCATTTAGAAAAGAAAGGGTTAAACATTTTGAATTCCTTATCGCCCCATTTACTGTAATTCATGACATTACCCCATCTCCAAGCATTCCGTATCGCCCCATTGACTGTAATTCATGACATTACCCCATCTCCAAGCATTCCGTAGCGCATCATTTAATAATAATATAATAATAAGGTTTATAGTCACGACTCCACAAATGTGCTCTCGGACTTAACAATATACACATAAAACATATACAACACAATACAAATATACAACATAAACTGCGGCTATTTCTTCACTTTACGCAATGTGGGCCGAAGACCAAATGCCACTTCAAACAGGTGGGTTTTAAGTGCTGATTTAAAATCATTTATGGTATGTGGAATCCTTAAGTGATCAGGAAGTAGATTCCACAGCTTTGGGCCAGCCACAGAAAAAGCGCGATCGCCGCATGTAACCAGATCCCCATGTTTATAGACAAGTTGATTTGCCTTGGCGGACCTGAGCGGTCTGACGGGTTGATAGCGCTGAATGAGATCCGACAAGTACGATGGTGCCAGATTATTTGAACACTTATAAGTGAAAAGCAAGACCTTAAAATGGATCATCTGCTCAACGGGAAGCCAGTGTAATTTAGCTAGAATTGGAGTGATGTTATCAAATTTCTTTGTTTTGGTAACACTCCTAGCAGCACAGTTTTGTACAAGCTGAAGTTTCCGAATAAGGTATGTGTTGCAACCAAATAAAAGTGAGTTACAGTAGTCTATACGGCTTGTGACAAATGCATGTACGAGTTGTTTTGCCGTCTCTTCGTCGCCACATTTCGCACCCAGCTGATATTTATCAGGTGACAATATGCCAATCTGCAAACTTGCATTACATGCACCTCCGCAGATAGATTGTCATCCATCATATACCCCAGATTGCGGACCATAGTCGACTTAGAGACTACACTATCTCCATGTACAATATCGTGGGTAGTTGCTTTCTGCAACTGATGCGGTAACCCTATATATATCAGTTCAGTTTTGTCAGGATTCATCTTAAGGAAATTATCAGTCATCCAGATTTTAATATCGGATACACAGTGCTCTAGGGATTCTCTGGCTGGAATCTCACAACCAGGGTTGAAATGAACGTAGAGTTGGGAATCATCCGCGTAAAAGTGAAAATTCAGTCCATGATGACGGATTATGTCCCCCAGCGGTAGGACGTAGATCACATAGAGCATGGGTCCGAGCACTGACCCCTGTGGCACACCGTACTTAAGTGCAAAAACATCCGAGTGACCGTTGTTCACTGTGACACTCAATGTACGGCCGTTCAGATATGACCTAAACCAATCTAAGGCTACACCCGTCACACCGAGTATGTTTTCAAGTCTCTCCAATAGCACACCGTGGTCGATGGTGTCGAAGGCGGCACTGAGATCCAACAACACCAAGCATGACACTTCCCTTTGATCCATTGACATAAGCAAGTCATTTTGGACCCGAAGAAGTGCAGTCTCCGTGCTGCTATTTGGACGATAGGCAGATTGAAACACTTCCGACAAACCAGTGGACAACAAGTATTCGCGAAGTTGTTTGGAAACAACCCTCTCTATCAGCTTTGAAATAAAAGAGAGGTTTGAAACCGGTCGGTAGTTACTTAGGACCTCGACATCAAGCCCTGATTTCTTCAGTAGCGGCGTTACTAAGGCATGTTTCATGGTGGATGGGAAAATGCCACTATCCAAAGAACTGTTTACAATATTCATCAACACGGGTGCTAGTGCTGCCTTAAATGTCTTCAATAACTTTGTTGGTATAATGTCGAGAGGGCACTGTTTTGATGGATATTTCGATATAATTTCTGACAGCTGATCAGATGTGAGTGGCTTGAAACACGTCAGCTTTTTCAGTCCCCTTGATGAACCACTGGTCTGAAGAAATTCCCAGCTGAGTGTTCCATTGTTGCTAACCATATTGCATAGGATGTTCTCGATTTTGTTTACAAAGAACTTCGCAAATATATTGGCAAGATCGACCGATGACGTATACTGAGGGAGTGGCGAGGACTTGTTTTTGTGAAGTAGTTTATCAATAACATCAGATAGAACTGATTTACTGTAATTCATGACATTACCCCATCTCCAAGCATTCCGTATCGCCCCATTGACTGTAATTAATGACACTGCCCCATTTCCAAGCATTCCATATCGCATCATTTACTGTAATTCATGACATTACCCCATCTCCAAGCATTCCTTATCGTCCATTGACTGTAATTCATGACATTACCCCATCTCCAAGCATTCCGTATCGCCCATTGACTGTAATTCATGACATTACCCCATCTCCAAGCATTCCGTATCGCATCATTTACTGTAATTCATGACATTACCCCATCTCCAAGCATTCCGTATCGCCCCATTGACTGTAATTCATGACATTACCCCATCTCCAAGCATTCCGTGTCGCCCCATTGACTGTAATTCATGACATTACCCCCCTCTCCAAGCATTCCGTATCGCCTCATTGACTGTAATTCACGACACTGCCCCATCTCCAAGCATTCCGTATCGCACCATTTACTGTAATTCATGACATTACCCCATATCCAAGCATTCCGAATCGCCCCATTAACTGTAATTCATGACATTACCCCATCTCCAAGCATTCCGTATCGCCACATTGACTAATTCATGACATTGCCCCCTCTCCAAGCATTCCGTATCGCATCATTTACTATAATTCATGACATTACCCCATCTCCAAGCATTCCGTATCGCCCCATTGACTGTAATTCATGACATTACCCCCCTCTCCAAGCATTCCGTATCGCATCATTTACTGTAATTGATGACATTACCCCATCTCCAAGCATTCCGTATCGCCCCATTGACTGTAATTCATGACATGACCCCATCTCCAAGCATTCCGTATCGCCCATTGACTGTAATTCATGACATTACCCCCTCTCCAAGCATTCCGTATCGCATCATTTACTGTAATTCATGACATTACCCCATCTCCAAGCATTCCGTATCGCCCCATTGACTGTAATTCTTGACATGACCCCATCTCCAAGCATTCCGTATCGCCCATTGACTGTAATTCATGACATTACCCCATCTCCGAGCATTCCGTAGCGCATCATTTACTGTAATTCATGACATTACCCCCTCTCCAAGCATTCCTCATCGATCGCACCATTGACTGTAATTCATGACATTACCCCCTCTCCAAGAATTTCGTATAGCATCATTTACTGTAATTCATGACATTACCCCCTCTCCAAGCATTCCGTATCGCACCATTGACCATAATTCATGACATTACCCCATCTCCAAGCATTCCGTATCGCCACATTGACTATAATTCATGACATTACCCCATCTCCAAGTTGAGCTACAGTGTCATGGGCACTTTCTTTGTTACCATTCTTAATTGACATCATTTCGTTTTCCCATCTTGCAGGAGAAAGTAAAACGTGAATATGGAAAGACGTGGCAAGGGTGTTTTCTTGGAGGTACAGTATAGTTACTCTATATATGACCCCAATAAATGGTCACTTTCGCTCCCCTTTGGTCACGTATTCGTCCCTAATTAAGGGATAGAGCACAAGAATTTTTCTTTGCCAGAATCAATCGATTCGAAGACGAGATTTACTCAGGTAAAGAACTATTCGCGTGCTCTGATCGACTTAGAGCACAGTTGATCCCAAATAATGGAATCAACTGGAAATGTGCCACTGAGCGTGTTTTGACCACGACGTACAATCCGTGCACTGGCCGCGATTGGACACAATACCCGGTTAGCCACGCCCAACAACGTGATTAACATGAACTGATCGCCGTTGAATGTGAATAGATATGTCCGAAACAACACGGACTGGTCCCACTTTGAAGCGCCCGTGCGATTTGTATAGGATAATAGCTGAAAACTGTACATTATTTCAGGGAATGGATTCGAGGCCGTAGGCCGAGATCGTTCCATTCGCTGAAATAATGTGCAGTTTAAAGCTATTATCTGACTTAAAACATGACCGAGTTGTACCGCATGTGTTCGGTCATATTCACTCGCTCATTGGCGGCAGGGATGGCGTGACATCTTAACCCATTGTCAACTTAATGGAGAGGCAGTACCACATTGCGTCTCCGACCGTTGAATGAACACGACTTACCGACAATGAGCTCCTTCTGTGATAGATTTACGAATATCATCGGGAGTTTTGCCCTTATAATACATTTCGGTATTTGTATTAAATTATTAGCGGCGCTAAGTGGAGAATGGATTTCGAAATGCCTTGACTGTGAGAGTCAATTGCCAAACTCAAATGAATACTTCATATCAATATTCCATATCAACATGTAATGGTGGGTAGAATTCGCGAAACAATAACGCCGATCGTAAGAAAGTAAAGGAATGTAGGCGTGTTTTAAAATTTCGGTCGCCATTTTGGCCGCCATCTTCGATTTGGTAAACCATTTCTTGCATGAGATGTAAGGTAGTTACTTCACCTCAGTAGTTCTAACTCAACTGTAGGCATGTGTGGAATTGTCTCGACAATAATGCCCAATGATGTGAATATGAGAAATTTTCGGTAATTTTTCAAAATCTGTCCGCCGGTGTGGGCGCCATTTTGGATTTAGGGACTTTTATTTGGATGTGATATAAGGTCAGTCCTTTACGGTGGCTGGATGAGGACATGGGAAAATTTTATTTTTATCTCGTTTAAACGAGATAACTTATCTTGTTTAAACGAGATAGCAGGTGGGAAATTTTATTTTTTATCTCGTTTAAACGAGATAACTTATCTTGTTTAAACGAGATAGCAGGTGGGAAATTTTATTTTTATCTCGTTTAAACGAGATAACTTATCTCGTTTAAACGAGATAGCAGGTGGGAAAATTTATTTTTATCTCGTTTAAACGAGATATCTTATCTCGTTTAAACGAGATAGTTATAATACAACAGTTACTAGTGGCCAGTCCAGACGGTTGCGCTCGTATATAGGTGGTACCCAAACACCACCCCATCTCACCCAAGTTATCTCGTTTAAACGAGATAAAAATAAAATTTTCCATCTGCTATCTCGTTTAAACGAGATAGTTATCTCGTTTAAACGAGATAAAAATAAAATTTCCCATGTCCTCATCCAGCCACCGTAGTCCTTCGACTCGGTGTTCCGAACTCACAATAGTAAGCAGGTGTGGAGTTGTCAATAACACTCACTGATGTTAAAATTAGTTATTTTCGGCGATTTTTCAATTTCTGGTGACCATTTTGGCCGCCATCTTGAATTTGGATGAATATTCCCCAACTCAGGTAAAAGAGGAATCCCACCCGGGTATCTCGTGCACATATATATTCAACGGTGGAGTTATAATGGCAATAACACTCATTGATTCGAAACATACATTGCGTTATTAGCGTCGTTTTGGCTTTGACCGAAATCGTGATATCAGACAAAATTATCCAACAAGGTATGTATTTTATGGTTCCATTGTGTTCACAAATGACTCTTCTATACGATAAATGTATAACATCACGCCAAGATATCCACGTTTTCCCACAGAGACAAACGAAATGTGGCGAAATGTCAAAATATAGCAATTGTTCACATTTCGGCGGTCATCTTGGATTTTGGTGTAGGATTTTTGGCTGATTTGTAAGGGTTGTATATTAGCATAACGAATCGAACAGAAACAAGACCTCATGTGATAACATCTGTACTATAACGGCAATCAAATAGACTGGTGCATATACAAAAAAAATGGCCGCCATGATGCACGCCATCTTGTCTGGAGTCTCTGTGGCCACTTTCTTTTCTTGTTAAAAACCGAAAAAATTAGAGGAGACGTTAACTGGTTCGCTGCTAAATATCCTACATACACAGGGGGGGGGGGGCGTGAAAAAATTTACACATACAGGGCCCAAAAACAAATTCACAGCCCTTTTGCTACCGACCCTCCCTTTTTGTGCATTTTTTTTTCCGCCTGATTTTATTGGACCCACCCCCTAAAATAAGAAAAAAATCATTTAAAATCTATTCAAGACCAAATCAAACATAATCAAAGGTAAGTTTTAAATTTGTCCGTTTCTGGCAGATTCCAAGTGTTCAAACAATTGAAAAACTATCAACGGTTATGATGTTGTTTTCGACATTGAAAAATACATTTTGAAATAAAAAGTGTTTTATTCTACAGTATGCACATATATTGTGAGGTAATATTTATAGTGCCAATAAGCCAACGTTCTGTTTAATTTTTACATAAATAGTCCAGTTACTAATTAATGACTTCTTCACTGTTGTTCACAAAAAGGTGCCATCAACCATCATATCAGAACACCTTATAGCCATACCTGCAATGACAGTTATATAGTATATAAGTATCACTCTTTGGGGCCAAATAAACAGGCTGGCATGTTTATTTTTTAATTTGAAGTATTTTGTTAGCCAGCACTCTGCAGCACTAGTATTATTTGGTCATTAGACATGCCAGAGTGAAAATGCCAGCACTATCTGGCACTATTCAATATTAATTTGAGGTGAAATGCAAACCAGCACTCCTATTCAGTCATCACTTTTATTTGGCACCAGAGAGTGCTTTATCTTATACCTACATATGTTTTTAAGTGTTGGTTAAGGTCATCATCTATGTTAGAACACATTTATTAGTGAAAACAACTTAAAACAATGTCCATAATGTGGGTTGAAAAAAACGTGTTCAATCGTGTTCAGATTTTTAACACGCTCTGATCACGTTTGAACACGCTCTGATCACGTTTGAACACGGAACATCCACGCTATGACCACGGTACGATCAACGGGTGACCACGGCCAAATGATCACGTTTGAACACGGAACATCCACGCTATGACCACGGGTGAACACGGCCATAACACAGGTGACCGCGACATGAACACGGAGGAACATGGCTGAACACGGAAACATCGCTGGCGACCGGAGCTTGACACGCCGCTGTGGCGGAGCTCGCGGTGTCCGTTGCGTAATTAATTATCACCTCCCTAGTTCAAAATATATTCTCGAAATTGCTGCTTAAAGTGGCAAATGAGCGGCACCATTTTATTTATCGGAAATTTCATCGAAATTCAACCCGTCGATTGTGAAAATTGGCCCAGAAAAAGTAAAGATACCAATATACCGCTATTACTCATGAAAATAACTTATATATGGAAGGCGGAATTGTACCGATACACTTGCATTATTTCAAGCAGAGTGCTAACTCAATACTGAATAACTCGAATATTTTGACAGGAACATATGACTATAAATATTTATTGAATTTTATAGATTTACATCTTCCTGATCGAAAATAACTTTATGGGACCTTTGATAAATGTTCAATTTAGTTTCAATTTAGAAGAATGTTTCTGGTATCAATGTCCGTTTAGTTTTAAACAAACCTTGATCACGTTTGAACACGGAACATCCACGCTATGACCACGGGTGACCACGGCCATAACACGGGTGACCACGGCCATAATACAGGTGACCGCGACATGAACACGGAGGAACATGGCTGAACACGGAGCCATCGCTGGCGGCCGGAGCATGGCACGCCGCGGTGGCGGAGCTCGCGGTGTGCGTTACGTAATTAATTATCACCTCCCTAGTCCAAAATATATTCTCGAAATTGCTGCTCAAATTGGCAAATGAGCAGCATCATTTTATTTAACAGAAATTTCATCGAAATTCAACCCGTCGATTGTAAAAATTGGCCCAGAGAAAGTAAAGATACCAATATACCGCGATTACTCATAAAAATAACTTATATATGGGAGTAGGAATGGTACCGATACACGTGCATTATTTCAAGAAGGGTGCTAACTTAATACTAAATAACTCGAATATTTTGACAATAACATATGACTATATATATTTATTGAATCTTATAGATTTACATCTTCCTGTTGTTAGATCGAAAATATCTTGATAAATATCTTGATAAATGTTAATTTAGTTTCAATTTAGAATTTGTCTGGTATCAATGTCCGTTTAGTTTTAAACAAACCTTCGAACGTTGTGTCGGATCAGAAACTTTCAACTTATTTTACTCCAATATATTTACACGAACTTATGAATATTTAATATGTGTTAAAAGAATAATATATTCTGACCTGATATAATTCGTTACATGGAAACTATTTCGATGGATGGCTTCGTTTTGCTAATTATTTCCTACATTTATAATCGATATCCGTAACCAGCGCAGAGGGCTTACGCTCAAAAGGTCCCTATTTTAAATTTGATTTTACTGCAATATTTTGTTTACAGAAATATGTGATTATGTTTTATAAAATAATAAAGTAACATGTTTGCGGATTGTATTTGCCCAATTCTCGGGTCAATTGTTCTGTGTACATGTAACCGTTTACTATTTGATATACAAGTATGGAGTCCAAATATTATAATGAGAATATTGAACATTAAATTAAAATTTAAAACTTTAGTTACGTTTTGAACATTAAATTCGAAATTTTAAAGTGATGTGAAACACTCCGGTAGGCTGATCAAATAGAAATGGAGAATAATCTTGCTGAAAGTAGTTATTTTTACAAATATTATATCCAAATTGACAAAACACACCGTAATTCATATATATTCATTAAATACAGTGACCCCCCCCCCCCCCCCCCCGATGGCGAAATCGTTTGTGTTAATTTACCGCCGATAGTTGCCTCCCGAATCGGGAAGTAAATTTTTACAATTGAGCGTAATTCAGACGATGTTTTCTATGATGTGGTACGACGATTTGTTTGAGATTTTTGGCAATGTTAGTAGAATTCTACATTCCCCGAGTTGGCATAGCGCCTGCATACAACTAAACAATTTCACGCGCCCGAACAAGTGCATTATATGTCTTTAACTTATGAATTTTTGTAATGTTATATCCAATTTTTCAGCCATTTGTTAGAACACGATATCGCCGCACAAACTACCGAAACCATTTGCGTACATGTAATATAAGCAGCCCAAAAAGAGGAAAACAAAAATAAATATTGAAACCTTTGGAGAATATTTTAAGACGCTAAATAATAAAATAGACGACTCTGATATGTGTGACATTATAGATATGGAGTTCGACGAGAACGACGAGTCATATCTAAATAACCCCATATCCGAGGAAGAAATTTATAGTGCCATAGGGAAGCTGAAAAATTGCAAGGCCGGAGGTACTGATCAAATAATTAACGAATATATTAAGGCTTCAGTAAATGAGATGATGCCCATATACGTTCGTCTTTTCAACCTGATCCTAAATAGTGGATTATTTCCCCAAGATTGGGCAGTTGGTCTAATACAGCCCATTTATAAGGGGTCGGGTGATCCAAATATGCCAGACTCTTACCGAGGTATCACACTTTTGAGCTGTTTGGCAAAACTGTTTACCTCCGTTTTAAATAACCGATTGACCTCATTTGCAGAGGATATTGATTTAATTTGTAAGTCACAAACCGGATTTCGCAAAAGCCACTCCACTGTTGATAATATATTTATACTACATGCATTGATAAATATATATCTTCAGAGCGGACGGAAACTATACTGTACGTTTATTGATTTCCGCAAAGCTTTTGATACTGTTTGGAGAGATGCGCTATGGCTCAAATTGCTGAGATCAGATATAAACGGTAAGATTTTGCGGGTAATAAGAAGCATGTATACGAATATTAAATTATGCGTGAAAAATTGTAACTCACAGTCAGACTTTTTCGTGAGCAAGGTAGGTTTATTTCAAGGTGAAACAATGTCACCTTTCTTATTTTCACTATTCGTGAACGATTTACAGTGCTTTTTGAATGATTGTGTTATAGAAAATCTGAATTTTATAAACGAAAAATATTTTGAGCATTTAGGATGTTACATCGATATACTGTGCCTATTATATGCGGATGACACTGTCATTTTATCAGATTCAGAGGATAATATGAATCGCGCACTTTTAGCCTTCGCAGATTACGCTGAAGCTTGGAAACTTGAAGTGAACATTAATAAGACCAAAACAATCATCTTCGCGAAAAAGTTACCAAGAAATTGTCCTATGTTCACATACAGAGGGCAGGAAATACAAATTGTAAAAGAATTAAAATACCTTGGGATTCAATTTTTTTACAATGGGAGATTTTGTCAGTCTATAAAGAGTACCACAAATACTGCGACAAAGGCAATGTATGGTTTATTGAACAAAATTCGCAAACTCAAGTTACCTATCGATATTTCGCTGAAACTATTTGATTGTATGATTCTGCCAATTATGCTATACGGAAGTGAGGTCTGGTGTTTCGAAAGAATACAGGCCCTAGAGACGCTCCACCTTAAGTTTTGTAAAATAATAACTTCAATGAAATCGAGTACACCTAATTATATGGTATATGCAGAACTTGGAAGGCATCCGATATTAATAGAAATAAAATATAGAGCGCTATCGTATTGGTCAAAGCTAGTGAGTCATGATGGGTCAGAACTAGCAAAGAACATATTTCTTTTATTGAGGTATGTACATGAAGACGATATCTTATTGCAAGACAAGATCAAATGGATTAGATTTGTGGAAGGGATCCTTCACGAAGTAAACATGGACCACATTTGGTCAAGTCAGTCATCGCTAAGCAAAACAGCGTTAAGATACATAAAAAGTAAACTGATTGAAAATTATGAACGTAATCTTTTCGACAGTCTGAAGTCGTCCTCATCTACCAGAGCTATATTCTACAGCAACATAAAGAACTCGATTAAAATGAATAGATATCTAGTATATTTGCCAGCCCATTTATCTAACTTCTTACTGAAAATACGAACATCAAACCATAAATTGCCAGTTGAAAAAAATAGATGGACGAAAGGAAAAGATAATAATGATTTAAACTGTGTTTTGTGCAGCAATAGCCCATGTGATGAGTACCATTTTATGATCATATGCCAAGAGCTGAAAAACTTACGCGAATTATATATTCCAAAATATTACTGGGATAATCCGAACCGCAATAAATTCCATGGACTACTTTCTCTTGAAAACATGAGCGTTCTGAAAAGACTGGGCATATTTATTAAATTGGCATTGAAAAAGATTTCTTAATATACTATTAGATATACAGATGAATTATATATATATATATATGTATGTGTGTATGTGTATATGTATGTGTATGCATGTTTGTATACAATCTGTATATATATATATGTATGTATATGTATGTATGTATATATATATGTATATATATAATATGAGACACATCCATAAATTGGAAATTGCATAATTATGAATCGTATGTATACGTGCTGTGTATAGTCATTATATTATGGTGAATTTGTTACGGAAGTATGATATGATAATTGTTAACGTATAAATTGTTTGTATAAATTGTTTGTTTGTATATATGTATATATGTTTGGCTATGTTCCAACTTAAATGTTGGCTTTGCAAATAAACAATCAACAAACACAAGAAAATAGTAATGCCAACTAAAATAAAATGCGACAACAAAACATGACACGGATATAAAGGCCATAGACACAGATAAACAAATATGCATATATACTTCAATATATGAAATTGTTTTTTATTATAAAAGATTTTATCTGACAATTCTTTATTCATTGACGAAATAAATCCGGGCCAAATATACCCTAAAAAAGCCTACCGCAAGTAATCCTGCGGCAACTCTTTGATGTCGCGGATTATTCACACCTCCCGTTCTGTCCCTGAAAAGAGTAGGTGCCTCTCTGCAATGGGATGCAGACCACGGGGTAAACACTGCTGACCACGCTATTAACATGGATGACCATGAACACGACTTCAACACGGATGACCACGGAGTACACTCAGAGTGCATAATATGTCTTTAACTTATGAATTTTTGTAATGTTATATCCAATTTTTCTGCCATTTGTTAGAACACGATATCGCCGCACAAACTACCGAAACCATTTGCGTACATGTAATATGAACAAACACAAGAAAATATTAATGCCAACTAAAATAAAATGCGACAACAAAACATGACACGGATATAAAGGCCATAGACACAGATAAACAAATATGCATATATATATATATATATATATAATTCAATATATGAACTTGTTTTTTATTATAAAAGATTTTATCTGACAATTCTTTATTCACTGACGAAATCAATCCGGGCCAAAATAACCGAAAAAATCCTACCGCAAGTAATACTGCGGCAACTCTTTGATGAAAAGAGTAGGTGCCGCTCTGCATTGGGGTGCAGACCACGCCGTAAACACGACTGACCACGCTATTAACACGGCATGAACACGACTTCAACACGACTTCAACACGGATGACCACGGCGTGCACTCATATGACCACGGCATGTACACGCCGTGTTCAGACCGTTTTTGAACACGCTGGCCATTTTGCCGTAATTGATCACGCTAAGAACACGACTTCAACACGGATGACCACGGCGTGAACTCGGGTGACCACGGCATGTACACGCCGTGTTCAAACCGTTTTTGAACACGCTGGCCATTTTTCTGAAGTTGACCACGCTAAGACCACGCGCGATTTTTCCGTGTTTTTTCCGTGTTAAAATGTTGACCACGCGTGGTTTTGAAAAAACCACGGGCCTTGTACTGTACATACCCTGTTCCTAAGTGTCTGTAAAGGCCATAACCTGCCTTAGAACACAATTATTAATGAATATATTTGAAAACAACTTAAAACAAGGGCAAAAATGTGAATAGAAAACAATTTGCACAAACTCATTTTTTCGGGACTCTTCGGACCCACCCATCCCAGCCCTGTATGATAAAACTTTTGTGCGCCCCCCCCCCCTGACATACACGTAATAAAATGCGTATATATATTTCAACAAACAGAAAATTATTGAATTTTATGCTCGGAGTTGATAATTTGCACTCTTTTCTCAAATTTGACCCCCATATATATACATTTGTGATTATGTTATGAGCCTGGATGTCTCACTAGGCTATGGTTATGAGCTTGGATGTCTCAATAGGCTATGGTTATGAGTCTGGATGTCTCATTAGGCTATGGCTATGCCTATGGGCCTGGATGTCTCATTAGCCATTAGGCTATGGTTATGAGCCTTGATGTCTCATTAGACTATGGTTATGGGTCTGGATGTCTCATTAGGCAATGATTATGAGTCTGGATGTCTCATTAGGCAATGGTTATGGGCCTGGATGTCTCATTAGGCTATGGTTATGAGCCTGGTTGTCAATCAATCAATCAATCAGTTTATTGCGAAAGCTATGATTTAACACAGAACATGCAAAATATATATACATATATATGTACAATAGCAGGAAACTATTTAGTGGCTATATAATCGTATACTCATGCCACAGCCATAATAACATAATATTTATACATCTCAATCCCGCTGGGTGAAGGCACGCCCATTCCCATTTTGTCACCCACGTCTGTTTGTCAAATTAGGTTATCGATATGAGCCTGGATGTCTGATTAGGTTATGGTTATGAGCTTGGTTGTCGGCCGCCATTAGGGCAAAACATTTGTAATTGTTCTCAAACTTTTCGCGATATAAGTACCCTTTCTGACAATTTTATTGGTCGGCATCCATTCAAACTTCACAATGTCTCAATTTAATTATATATGTAACAATATTTCTGAAATATTACCTGACAAACGCTATTTAAATGATTAAACTAATCAAGAGTTGACTAAACAAGACAGTGTCATTGCCAAAGCCCATATCTGGGCTTCCAGCAATCTTTACATAGGGTCCAAATATGGGCTTTCAGCACTGAACCAGTTAAGAAAGAAAACTAGTGGGTGAAGTTGAGTCCTGTGTTACCGAACAATACAATTGTAAAAGGGTTACTCCATAAAAAGGGCACATCGAGACAAATAGAAGTATCCGTGTAAAGACCACCACCGTGTAGTGAGTCATCCATCTGGCTGCACTATTTAATAGTCGCAACAGATAAATTACAAATAATCTCTCAATTTTATAATAAAAAAAAGGTCATCGATATCTTCCGACACCCTTGATGCTACATTTGTGGACAAACAAGTAATATCTAACGAAATGACTCACGAGTTGAGGGGTTTTGGGAGGGGTATATACGACCTGAATTTTATTGCACACACATTCGCTTATTTTCGCGAAATACATAAGATATCAAATCGTTCAATAGAACAGTTTGTATGTCCTTGAACATTTCAAACCGAATAGCCATCAACGTCATTGAATACGTCAACTTTAACAGAAAATGTCACCTCAGTGTGTGAACTGGTTAACGTCATTGCACGCGTTTGTCGTGTCTCGAGGTAACACTTGTTTTACTGTCGCGTCACAACAAACTTGTGCAATGACGTTAACCAGTTCACACACTTATTGCACCGATACTACGTATCTACGTATTATCGCTACGGAATTAAGATGCAGTACGTTGGCAACCTGGCATGTTATCTCGGTGGAGTAAAACGCGTTCAGCAAAGGTCAGAAATGACGGCATGGATTAACTTAGTCACAGAATTAAGACAGTTGATGTGTGACGCCCTTAGATCTAATCCTCTCTGAGACCTCTCCAATACCACAGTGAATGAGAGAGATGATTTATTGACATAAATGCATACATAATACTGGAAATACAAAGCATGGCTATTACTAAATTGATAATTGTGTACTCACTGTACTGTAAATGATCGGTTTATGCCCAATTGAAGGTCCATGAATATATAAAACTATATATATACCTTACATGCACTGACTCCGAACTGGGTCAGTCTGGGTTCAATTTGTCTGGAGTGGAAATAGCCGCATAGTTATACATCGTGGATTGTAGCATTTATTTAAAGGTACTTAATTCGATTCGATGTTCCCCCATATCATCCGATTCCTACTTTAGCATAAAATTTCCCAAAACCTGTTATTGATCAACATTTTGTTCAACGAAATTTTGCCGGTTTGTGAAATATCTGAAACACAATAAAGCTAATTTAATTTAGAGTTATCCATCTTCATCCGCAAATTGGTCCGAGACCGTCTTCTCGTCGACTAAAATTTATCTGTGGTGAAATATAATAGATTTTTAAAATCGATATCTGATCACTCTGAGCTTTGATGGTGGACTCCTCGACTCGATCACATATTATTTACCCCCGAAGCCCAGGAAATTTTAATTTGCGAGCGTTTATTCGGATTATGGATCTTTAAACTATTAAACTAAATGTGAGCTATTCAGCCCATAAATGTCTCAAGCTATAAATAATTAATCCCCGCCCAGTTAACCAGTTGTTATGTATTTACCCCCCCCCCCACACACACACATAACGAAGGCATGAGGTATACTGGAATCAGCTTGTTCGTCCGTCCGCGCCAACGAAAGGGGTTTATGGAGCTTTTTGGGTTTAAGAGCTTAAGCCCTTAAACCTTTTTGTAACTGTCATGTTAACTGTTGTTTGGGGTCTATAAATTATTCCAGCACAACGTTCTAAAAACCACAAAATTTGGACAAAATTTAGATCCACACTGTCTTGTATTTAACCCTTTACCCAACAAACCGACCAAAACCGGCCAAATAAAGCTTCAACAGCCTAAAATATCTTCGGTCTGTCTCAATAGAACCATACAAATATGGATATCATTGGAACCGGCTCCTTGACCACATTGTGATAGTTACAGTTATGCCCTGTGCAAATGCTTTCTCTTATATATGCGAGTCGACCATAGGTCGCCTCGCATATATAAGAGAATGCATTGGCCTAATTGTTTTTTAATAATTTTATAATTTTTAATGTGTTAAGCCAATGCATTCTCTTATATATGCGAGGCGACCTATGGTCGACTCGCATATATAAGAGAATGCATTAGCACAGGGCCGTTCTGTTGGGTAAAGGGTTAAGGACAAGGATTGAGGGCTTAAACGGACATGGCTCATTCGAACCCTAAAATTTATTTATACGTAATTCGAGAAAATGGGTCTCAAAACATACATATGCAAACTATTCCCGAGCTAATTCGTCGATATAGCGCTAAAAAACGCGTTTTGTTAGTTATATTTTTGCGTAAATTTGATATCGTTTCTCTGTTCCGGTTAAATTTTTCTAATCAGCCGATCTTCCGAGTGATGCCGGCAGCACTCGTGTGTTTTCGGAAATAAGTGCATTCTCGATATCGCCATGTTTGTGACGTAATATTTTTCAAGTTTCCCCAGCGTCTCTATCATTTTCGGTACGCAATAATGTGTTTCCGTTGGATCTTATTGTCCATGCGAGAATAATAACATCAATTGACAAGGATGTAACGATAGAACGGTTTTCCAGTTTGATACCCAATGTCAACATGAATTTTAGTCATTTACATTAATTCCTTAGAACACACTGATTTTTCTCAAATATTCGTGTAGGCAATAATTTTTCAGTTGAGTGTGTCAATGAACTGCAGTTAGTTAAATACCGTAGTTCTTTTTAAAGGTACTTAATCCGATCAGACGGTCCCCATACCATCAAGATACAACAGCAACAACATTTCTTCAAAATACGCTTTAGATATCAGAATCTATGTAGTGCAACAACATATTAATGCTAACCACTGTCAACCACTGTCAACTATAGTATCAAATTTCCCAAAACTTGTTGTTTATCAACATTTTGTTCAACAAAATATGACCGTATAATCACTAAAGTATCACAAAAAATTACCGTATTACCACTTGACTTTAGAGTTATCCTTCTTCATCCGCAATTTTGTCCGAGACCCTCCGTTTGACCACGTGTTTCTGGGCCACATATTATTACACATCTCGAGAAATAACAAACTTCGACAATCGTTATCTGTTCACTCTGAGCTTTGGTGGGTGGGGTCCTCGACTCAAGTATAATATTTTGTTAACCCCCGAGCCAGATAAACACTAATTTAGGACCGAAATGAAAATTGGGAAAATATGTTTCTACCTCTAATAAAAAGGAACGATATTGAAAACTGTCACTTTCCTGGTGACATACATGGCAAACATGTAAGACCTCCTGGTCAGGGGTAAATGCTGAAAAAACAAAATATAGTCTTGTCGATAAAAGTTTTGACCTAGCAAATATTTGGGCTAAGTTGGTTTTTATTCCATTTTGAAGAGGAATAATAATCATATCCTCTATACCATATCCAAAATCCGATAAATCCGCTTAGAGCAAAATGTTCTATTCAAAATGGCATCCATGATGACAATAATTGATATTGAAAAATGCTGATTTTCTGTGATAGGTGGCTTTAGGTGCACCAACTATCGCCAAGTTAGTAATAAAATGAAATATAAACAAACAATGCTTAATCGTAAACCATATAATTATGTAGAATGTCTGTACCAACTTGGCCATATCACACCTGTTACCCTATTTGATATTGGAATAGTTAGAAAATAGACATGAACAATAACACCAAAAACAGCGTCTTCACCATCGGTTTCAGTAGTAGAATAGGATTAAATTTGTTTTAAATTATTTTTCCTAAAAAAATGTGTTATGTGGTATGTTAATATCAATATTCAAAGTAGCCCTTAAACCTCTTTCATTGGTGCACTTTTTGATGCATTGTTTAAGCTCGTTAATATGGACAGACCTGAGCTCGTAAACCACTATCCACTTAAACACCCTTTCGTTTGTCTAGCCATCCGTCCGTCCGTCCGTAGATGTAACTTTGTCCAAGCTTGTGTTCCTTCACATTTCAGTCAATTAATTTTAAACAGATATTAAAGTACAAGTACCAAGGGAACATGCGTAATTATTAGCCATCATCGGAACCTGTGCACCTGTAAATATTAGCCATCATCGGAACCTGTGCACCTGTAATTATTAGCCATCGGAACCTGTGCATCTGTAATTATTAGCCATTATCGGAACCTGTGCATGCGCCTGTAATTGTGAGACCCATCCGAGCTTCTTTTTTTTAAACTATAGAGTAACTGTTATCCCCCTTTATATATAGTTATCCCCATTAAACTATAGAGTTATTCCCCTTTTCGACTGAGAAATGTTCAGCAAATTTGTGAATTCGTGCAAGTTTGTACTCCTTTATTTCCTCGTCAGTTTCTATATGAAACTTGGCGCATAGTGTATCACCCTTTGAGGGGACATGTCTCTATTCCGAAGGTTCGTTATTCCGAAGGTTCGTTATTCCGAAGTTTCGCTGTTCGGAAGGTTTTTATTATTATACCCCCGCAACGAAGTTGTGGGTGGCCGGTGGGTATACTGGAATCAGATTGTGCGTCCGTCCCTCCGTCGTCCGCCCGTCCGTGGACACAAATTTGTCCGTAGTTTTTCTGTCGTTATATTTGATCATTTTCCGCGAACAGATATCAACCACCATGATGCATAATTTTGTCCGAGCTTTTATTACTACATGTTTCGGTCAATAGGTTTAGGATTAGGGTTAGGGCTTAGGGTTGTGCACCTGCAGTGGAAATCTGTTGTTTTATTATTTTAACTAAATATTTACTGACATGTGAAACAACTTAGTGTTTTAAAAACACGGGAGTATCCTTAGTCCCATTGGGACAGTGTGACCTCTAGTTTTATCTGGGACAATTTGGAAATTAGAATGGGGTATATACATGTACTATATATGAATACTAGCGTAATAGTATTTTTCTTTCCTCGTGTGATTTTTGTGGGGGTATTAATACAAGTTTTGAGTATCCAGATTGTCTTGTGTTTTACAGGACGATCAATGGGAAGCAGAGCTGCTGTGATGGCGACCAATGAGATTCGAGGAAGCGATCTGGAAATGTTCGTCTGCGGCGTGGTATGTTTGTCCTATCCACTCCACACTGCTGCAAACACGTCGGCCTTAAGGGACGGTCCCATTCTAGAATGCGACAAACCTATATTGTTCGTAAGCGGCACGGAGGATGAAATGTGTGACAAAAAACTACTGCAAGACACGGTGGCTCAGAAATCCAACGCGGATATTTCTTGGCTCCCGGGCGCGAAACATGAGTTAGTGAAAAAAGGCGGCAGCGATGACAGATATTTGATTTTTTCGAACGTTATTTTCTGGTGCAATGGAAATATTTCTGCAAAAGATTTGACAAAAGGAAGCGGTATAGACATAAAGGAACACGAGAACTCAAATCAGGATAGAACTGTCACGAAACGAAAAAGTCAACATTCCAAGGGATACAGAAAAACGAAGAAACGCAAATCGTGATATATCCAGGCACTGCTGAATGTACATGTATTATATGCACCATAACCCTTTATTTTCAATGGATTCTCCCACTCAATTATAACAGTATACATTGGAATGGTCTATTATTCATTTTGAGGGGTGTTTAGGGAAAATAAGCAGACTACATACATTAATAAATACACAGAAGTTCTATTTATTGGATGGAAATTTTCAGATAATAAGTTCAGAAAAAAATCTCAAGGGATAACTACTCGTCAATGCGTATTTAGTATAGAAAGGGTAACATTTTCTGTCATACTATTCATGTGTACAGTAATGCTCTATGTAATCGACTTCTTAACCACAGCAGAATAGAAATATGGGTAACTTTTCAGGATTTAGTCGGAAATATGGCTTGTTGCCATTCATCGGAAAGCTATCGGGGAGAGCTTTCCGATGAATGGCAACACGCCATATTTCCGACTAAATCCTGAAAAGTTACCCACATTGGTATGTTTTGTTTTAAATCTCACATGAGCTTACGACCCCTTCCATGACGGGAGCTCCCTGACATTTTGTGAAAACCCTGTGTCAATGTATTCTCTTATGTATGCGAGTCTAGTCCCCCATATATAGGGAGCCTCGCATATATTAGAGAATACATTGGCCTAACAATATTTACATTGACCTTGTAAGCCAGTGCATTCTCATACATGCGAGGCTCCCTTTGAGATAATGCAATGGCACCGGATCTTTAATGCTGCACCAGCACAACACAGCTCTCGTCACGAACGGGTTAATATATATATCTTTATTTCAGACAATTGTGTCCATATTATTTGAGTTTACATAAGTTATTAAGGTATATACAACATGTCAATTATAGTGTTACCATGGCATATTGCTGCACAAATTTACAACAGTGGACTTATGTATATACAATAATTCGTTCCAATATATTATCAGTTCAGAACTTCAGAAGTGTATAATATATCTGACCTCATTATTGCAGATAAAACACAGTTATTCGACTTGCTCACCCTTTCACGAAAACCATACACAAACTTTCGTCTCAACATTGGCATAGACAACACTCTATCATTTACGAACATACCACTAGCGCGGCATCTTCTGTCATAACCCATACATAGTCTATATGCATTATTGTAACACCACATAACTTTAGCTTATTTAAAGTAATTTTCTTGAAATTCGACCACAGCTGGCAACAATAGAAAGGAGAAATGTATCTCTGAAAAAGAAATGATTTAACAGCTTGCGAACATTTAGAAAATTTTCTTAACAGTATATTAGCTCTGAGACAAATAGCCCGATATTGACGTTGTATGTCGCCGTCGTCAGATAGGTCGTCTTTTATAACGTGTCCGAGATAATTAATATATAGGGACATGTTTTGATGGTCTTATATCGTCTTTCGGAATATGAAGTTTTAAAACGTTTTAGAATTTTTGGAAGGCGAACAACATTTCCAGTAATAAAGAGTGTCCATGCTTTCGTTTCCCAAAAAAAACGATAAACTCTAAATCGCGTTGGGTAAAAGTTTACTTGACTTTGCATGACTAAATCCTTTGGAACACCATACAGACAATATCCCTCGTCCGATCATCACCAAACTTTATATGGATTTTCAGGGTGACTTCTAGATGGGAGCCATTGACCCCCCCCCCCCCCCAGAAATTCGTTGAAAAACATGGCTGCCAGAGGCCATCTTGGATTTTACTCTTTGCGCAACTAAATTCTACGACATACCCAACAGGCCACACCCATCATCCGTCACCAAACCGCAGATGGATCTTCAGAGTGACCTCTAGATGGAGACATCGATTATTTCCGAAATTCTTTAAAAACATGGCCGCCAGCCGACATCTTGGATTTCAAATTTGAATCCATTGGCACACGGTGCATCCCGCATTTATTGGAGAAACGTTTTGAAAACTTACAGGCATGTTTAGGATCAAATCGAGATGGGAGCTATCGGATTTGAACGATTTTCGGTAATAACAAAGCCGCCGGCAGCCATCTTGAATTTTACTCTGTGCACGATTAATTCATTTGGCCCTACCTACAGACCATGCACATTCCTTGACCGATCATCAGGGTGACCTCTACACGAAGCCATCCATTTTTCCAACAGCCATCTTTGATATAAAATGTTAATCCATTGTCACAACCTGCAGCCCGCATTTATCGGGAGAATATATTTAAAATTTATGGGCGTGTTTAGGATCATCTCCAGATGGGAGCTACAAATTGTTCCGAATTTTGTTGAAAAAAAACATGGCCGCCGACATCCATTTTTTATTTCACACTTGGCATGGCTAAATCCAATGGCACTCCCTATATATACAGACCACATCATTGTCAACAAACTTCATATGGATCTTCTGGGTGATCACCAGATGGGAGTCGTCTATTTTTTTCTTCCGATCTCGTTGAAAAACATGGCCGCCGATGGCCATCTTGGATTTTAATCTGTTCATGACTAAATCCTTCGGCACACCCTACATGCAACATCATCACCTGATCGTAACCAAACTTTACACGATTCTTCGGGGTGACATCTAGATGTGAGCTATCCATTTCTCCAAAATTCGTTAGAAAACACGGCCACCAACAGCCATCTTGGATTTTACATGTGAATCAATCGACACACACTGTAGCCCACATTTATTGGTGAAATGTTTAAAATGAAAATAATTTCATTTACCCAATACAAGCCCCTTACTATGGTGTCCTGTTTCCGGCACTTACCTTTTTCGCTTCCTTTGTTTGTTTTTTCGCTTGCTTCCGATACTTAGCGAAGGAACGACCGAAAGCAAAAAAAACAACAAAATGTCGCACGAAGGAACCGAAGAAAGCGAAAAAAAAAAAAACAACAACAAAACAAACGAAGCAAATGAGATAACAATATATGTATTTTCGCGTTCGTCGTTTGATTTTTTCGCTTGCTTCGTTTGATTTGTTCGCTTCCTATGGTTTCTTCGAGGCGAAGGAACCGAAATAAGTGAGATTATTTCGCTAGCTTCGCCGCGAAGGAACCGAAGCAAGCGAAAAACAAACAAACAAACGAAGCAAGCGAACAAAAAGTATGTGGCCACCATATAAAGTTTATTGAAGAGATACACGATGATTAAATTCACATTATATATATAATGTACAGCTTTTGAGGGAGACATTGAGATTTTTCACCCGCTCGAGAATAGAATGTCTCCCGAGGAGCGCAGCTTCGAGAAGAATCACAACAACTGTTTTGTTATCCGATTACTGAAGAGAAAACAAATCCTTGCCATTCACACGCACAATGATGTACTGAATCATCGCATCGCACGAGTGCTTTCTTTCGCGATTATATGTATATTTTCAGTAACTTCTTCGTGTAAGAATACACTAACCCTAGCCCTAACCCGACCCCTAGCCCTACCCCTAACCCTAATCCTAGCCCTAGTGCCCTGACCCTAACCCTAACCATATAACACATATAGATAATGGAGGGGGTGCGTGGTTTCGTGTATTCTTACATGAATTAAGGATATATATACCGTATAACTTCGTAGTTAAGTCGTTACGCTTTTGATAATCACTGTTTATTCGCCATTATTGTGGTGGGGTAGATCGTCAATATCGGTCCATGCAATGTAAACCAGTAAGCCGTAGAAATATGATACCCCCTTCTGCAATTTGGCATACTCAATGTCGACTTGTGCGTGGAATGTACACGCGATGTTAATTTCTACACTGCGGAGAGGTCTGATATAAGGGACATTCGTACAGTACATGATGATTCATTCACGACAAACTTATGCATAACGTTGTACACTAGCAAGAATTTATAACCAATCGATCTCAAGGGATCGACTCGTTTAATCTCGCACCATAATTTCGACATGAAGATATTGAATTACCCAGATGTTTTATTTAAAAATTACAGAATAAAAATTTCCGATAAACTATCAACTTAAAAATAGTGTTCACTAAATATATGAAAATTAGCGAACACCACAACTCCTCTGCATGTTACCCGCTTCTGATTGGTTCTAGACCTGTCACGTGCCGGGCGACAAATTACACTGTCGCCCGCTAACCCGTGTAACATTGTTTTTGTCGCCCGCCTGATGATATATTGCAAGAATATATCTATACACAAACACAGTGCAGTAACTTCGCAATTTCACATCACTAAAACGTACTGTAGTAATGCAATAAATATTATATACCCCACGGAGCAGGGGGGGGTGTCCGAGGGACCCGAGTAACCAACCGATTTGTGCAAAAAAAATATTTGTGCAAAACAATATTTTTTTCCTCCAAAATTTTGGGGACCCACCCCCTTTCTCATGTTTTTATCAGAATTTCAGAATTTTTTTTAGCCGTTCTTCAATAACTGTGTTAACTGCCTTTCAATCCCATTCCACTATCCTTTCTTGGTACAAACTCTTGCTGTGTACCATTAAGACTCAAGCAATAACATGCTTAATTGGTAAACACAGATAAGAAAAACGAAAAATAGACTGTATTTCCAGGTGTTTCCTGGTGTTTTCAGTATCTAACAACAATAATATAGCATTGTGTAGGTACACTATATGTCACAAATCGCCCTAGACCCATTATTGCCTTAATATATCGAGTGTGTTGTGTCTGACAGAGAATACTGGCCAGTGTAAATAGTGGTAAACAGGTCAGGGGTTCCACAATTATTTGTGTATGACCAATGAACTCTTTAGTCTTATCCACCGGGGTGGGTGGGGGAGGGGAATTGTTTTTGGTTATGTATACACATAGATATAAGGTTATTATACCCCTCGATATTAGTCGGCGGGTATATAGTTGACGTCTCGAGTCGTCCGTGCGTCCGTCCGTACGTACGAACATTTTGCATTATAACTCAAGAGTCGGTTGTCATATTTTGATGCCCTATGGCATGGTGACGGACCAGAAATGGGGAACGAATATGCATAATATCACGGGTTGTGACCATCAATGCCTACCATAGTTATGGGCCCTGTTCGACTTTATGAATTGGGCCGGGATCCTTTGAAATCCAGAATGTTGCTAAATCTGAGGCTAAAGAGTCACTATAGCTGCCTATATAGCCCTATACCAACAAGCATGGTACTAACATGCTTACAAACAACATTACATGGTCAGTACTTGTAAATTGTTTGAAGAAAAAAACCCATTTTGGAAAAAAATTACAAGCACAATTTTTTTCGGCCTCTGGACAACCCACCCACCCGGCCCTATATACGGAATTTTTTTGGAGACCCCCCCCCCCCCTGCACGGAGTCACAAAAACGTGCAACAGGGTAACACGAGTATTTGTGTCGTGTTTGAATCATTACAGATCTGCAACGGCCGAATGGAATTCGCTCCATAGCTTATCACTCAAATTGCACTGTTGACTAGGTTTTAGTCAACGAAACTTTCAGTATACGCCAAGTAAGGGGGGGGGGGGGGTCGGAAAAAAAATTCAGGCACGTATGGCATTTTTTCCCTTTCGATCATTTTTTGTACCCACCCACCCCCCACCGTCAAATATTTTTCAGTTTTCGGCAGTTTTTTCCGACCATTTTTTGACACCCACCCCCCCCTTTTAACACTAAAACAGAGATTTGCGGGGGGAAATTCACTGTTAACAGCTGTATATGAATTTCTGTGCATACTATTTATCATGGATGTTAACATGGACATGTAAATAGGAATGAGTCATTTTGAGGTCATTCGGCCAAAAAAACATGGCTGCCAGCGGCCATCTTGGATTTCAAAATTTGCAACAAAATACAACACGATAACTGCCTGCAGTCAGTTTACAGTTAGAGTTACATTATTTCTCTCATTCAAAGTGGTTTTGAAGCCCAACTCATTGCCAAAACACTAAAAAACAAGCAGGAAATTTTTTTTTAGTTGCGGAAAAAATTGCTTGTTGGTGGCTTTGACCACCCACCCACCCCGGCATACGTGCCGGAATTTTTTGTTCTCACCCCCCCCCCCCGCCTGTGTACGCTGCAGTTCTGCATGTGCAGTTTGCGAGAAATATATCTGTATATGACTTAATCGATGCAGTGAATGCATTCAGAAAACAAAGAAAGATAACCAATTTATACCAAGAAATTTATTGGTCGCGCAAATCATACAATATTCAGTAACTTACGTACAACGTTGGTAATTTAAGGTTTTTACATTCGGGGCTGTTTCAATGTCATCTTCTTATCACCAATAGAAAGAGAATCGAACAGTAATTAGTTTTAATAAAATATTCATTACAGACTTGAGATGCATTCTAGCCATACAAATTGGAGACGTTGTATATAATTTATATAATATCGAAGTCATTTAAAATTTGGATTACGGTCGACAGTAATTAAAGTAACAGATGAGAGATTGACCAATGAATGTCTAGATAACATCACGACTGACAAATGTGAGGACAGGTAGAATCTATAGCATCTACCCGTGATGTGCATAGCAACAACGGTCCGCGTTTGACACTTAGCTTTTGGTTGAGCCCACACTCACTAACAGTTGTTGAAAGGATATAATTATTTGTAGGCGTTTTTGTAGTCCTGTAATTTGAGGTGGAGAAAGCGAAAATAAGTCAGAACGGTGAGTAGAATTGTGTTATATTCTCGCCGCAAACACGCGGAAAATATATAGCTACCGAAAGTTGCTATCATCGTATCGGTGGTATACATATGACTATGTAGCAATGTTCGTATGGGTTTTATAACACTACAATTAATATTATGGAAAAAAACATATACTCACACAAATATAATATCAGGAACATGTGAACAACATAATTTATAACGAATCATCATCAGCCACAGTTTATTCCGCGCTCCGCGTGTATATGTTTCGCTGTTTCCTAATCACAGTGGGCGCATGTGCATTTTATTTATATAATCGAATTTTTTGGACGGATTAAAAGTCGAACTGCGACCCGGAGGCCGAGTCTGGTAAAAGGTGTAGTTGGGAATTTCGATTTCAATTTCAATCGTTATTCGGATGCCAAGAAGTGCAAGGCGATTTATTCTATGAGTTGGTCATTCGTGAAACCAATATATTTTATATTCTATAATTACAATCATGGGTATATAATATATGATCTTGAGCGCGTTACCATTTCTGACTATGGTTTTCTTGTATATCGTATTGAAGAGTTATTATTAAGTTAATGTGTCGTGGTCGGTGGTTTGGCTTTCAGTGAAGTTCGGCATCAGGGACTATCGCCGACATTTGTAGTCGTAATTTTTGTTCGCACGGTCCAAAAAGCTTTTCGCATAATTAAAGGTACTCAATCCGATCAGACGGATCAGATGTTATTTATCAACATGTTGTTCAACGAAATATGGCCGTATATCACTTGGGTATCCCGAAATTTGGCCCTATTACCAATTGATTTTAGAGTTATCCATCTTCATCCGCAATTTTGTCCGAGACCGTCAGTTTGACGACTTTTCGAGAAATAACAAATTTCATAAATTGATATCTGATCACTCTGAGCTTCAAATGATGGGTGGATTCTTCGACTAGAATCAAATATTTTTCACCCCGAAGCCAACGAAATGTGTCGATCACAATTTAAGGACGTAATCTCAAAGTGATCTCCCACATTGATGAGTTTACGATCGAGAATTGTTTTTGAAAATCCAAAACCGCAATCGTAACAACTGATAGGGAAAAACGACAACGAATAGAAAGAACACACATTCTATAGTGACGTATTATTCGTAATAATTATCTGTTTCGTTCATTATGTGAAAGATGTCTAATAACAATCTGCCTCTAAAACGCGTACAAATAATTATTCCGTTCATCCACAGTGAAACTATACTTACTCTACGTGGCCTTTATATATTTCAGAAAAGCATTTGGCTCTGTTGATAGGTCGCTTTTATTGCTCAAAGTGGAAAAGTTAGACATATCTGGACATACCTTTGACCAATGCATAATTCGATGATGTAAAAATAACAGATTGTTCCTTAAATGCAGGACCTGTTCTAATATAGAAAATGAGTATCACTTCATTATGGAATGTCCAGACTATTTCGATCTCAAAATTGAACTTTTCCAAATTGTTGGTAGTTGTCACAGTAATTTTACAAGTATGTCAAACGATCACACATCCAACATCATAGCAATTCAGCAGGACCCACCAGCATCATAGCAATTCGGCAGGACCCACCAACATCATAACAATTCAGCAGGACCCACCAACATCATAGCAATTCAGCAGGACCGACCAATATCATACCAATTCAACAGGACCCACCAACATCATAACAATTCAGCAGGACCGACCAACATCATAACAATTCAGCAGGACCCACCAACATCATAACAATTCAGCAGGACCCACCAACATCATAGCAATTCAGCAGGACCGACCAACATCACTGCAATTCAGCAGGACTGACCAACATCATAGCAATTCAGCAGGACTGACCAACATCATAGCAATTCAGCAGGCACTCAACATCATAACAATTCAGTAGGACCCACCAACATCATAGCAATTCAGCAGGACCGACCAACATCATAACAATTCAGCAGGACCCCAACATCATAACAATTCAGCAGGACCCACCAACATCATAGCAATTCAGCAGGACGGACCAACATCATAGCAATTCAGCAGGACCGACCAACATCATAACAATTCAGCAGGACCCACCAACATCATAACAATTCAGCAGGACCCACCAACATCATAGCAATTCAGCAGGACCGACGAACATCATAACAATTCAGCAGGACCCCAACATCATAGCAATTCAGCAGGACCCACCAACATCATAGCAATTCAGCAGGACCCACCAACATCATAGCAATTCAGCAGGACCCCCACACATCATAGCAATTCAGCAGGACCCACCAACATCATATCAATTCAGCAGGACCCACCAACATCATAGCAATTCAGCAGGACCCACCAACATCATAACAATTTAGCAGGACCCACCAACATCATCATAGCAATTCAGCAGGACCCCAACATCATCATAGCAATTTAGCAGGACAACCAGCATCATAGCAATTCAGCAGGACCCACCAACATCATAGCAATCCAGCAGGACCCACCAACATCATAACAATTTAACAGGACCCACCAACATCATAACAATTCAGCAGGACCCCAACATCATAACAATTCAGCAGGACCCCAACATCATAACAATTCAGCAGGACCCACCAACATCATAACAGACTAGCGGGACAACTTGACCAGGGTGATTTTGATATAGCCTATACATTGGAACGGTGAATTATGTTTTGAGTCATTCCAGAATAATGTTCAGATAATAAGTTTAACAAACGGCCTTAATTATTAGGTCCTTTGTTTATAGTATGTCATTCAACATCTACCAGAGTTGTCTATCTTACCTATGTTCACCTCTATGTCCTCTGTTATGGCACCGGCTTTTACAATAGTATTGAAAATTCAGAAAAATGTACGTAGAACAAGGATTCCGATAGCTTCAGCACAGGCAGCTCACATAATGCCCGAATCGTGTTCAAAACCGATCTATAAATTATGAGGTTCCCAAATAATTTCCGGATTTGAATGGGAATATTTGTCAACCTATATACTATTGAATTATATATCATATTGTATTGACATGTGGAATGACATGTACATTTCACGGTGTCAACCGATGCACGGCTTTATAAAAAGTGAATTCAATTGTTGCATTGTTCGCACAATAACTCGGTGATATGCTTAGATTAAAGGTCCACTTAATTTCGGAACCCCTAGATATAATTTTAATTAAAATATATGCCATATTATATACTATTTGAAAGAGGATGCTCCAAAACATTGTATTATCAACTTATTCGATGTAATAAACTGAGAACATGTTGTTTTTGTTGAGATACCGTCTTGTGTTCTGTGCTCAAATTTCAGTATATTCAATGGAAGGGGAATAACGCTATATCTTAAGATATAGAGTTATTCCCCTTCCATTGAAATACATTTTTAGTTTGATTGATGCATTCTGGGAGCCATGACGGAGGAATCCTTCTTTGGTTTCAGCTGTCTTCTATTTCTCTATGGGCATCTTCTGAGACAATCATATTTTATGGCAATACATAATCGGTGACTCGAAAATTGATATGTATACAGATTTGGCCATAGTTGAGGATAAATTTAGGCATGATTTACATATACCTAACAATCAACCATTTTTTATTGTTCTGACAGAGCACGCCGGGATAGAGCGCTCGTATGTCGACGGAACTGAGCAAGGTCACCTTGGAACATGGACGTACACGGATGGGTCAGTAGTCAGCTGGGCACCTTGGTATCCTGGTGAACCAAACAACGCAATAGAGAACTGTATGCAACTGTATCGACCACATAGTCAGAAGATGAACGATGGGGTCTGCAGTCTAACATATAATTTCTGCTGCCAGATTGATGTATAACCCTTTATGGAGAACCGGACAGAGAGAACAATGCACTGATGACTGTCGTCTGCTTGGGTCCGTGTGAGGTTCCATACGGGTGTGTTATTATAATTGACCCTTTCATGACGGGAGCTGCGCTGCCGCAACATTAAAGACCATGTGCCAATGAATTTTCGTATATATGCGAGTCGACCATAGGCCGCCTCGTATATTTAAGAGAATGTATTGGCCTAACAATTTTATATTATTTTTTATCATTGTTATAAAATATAAGAACAAATGAAAAAAATTATAAAAAATTTAAGAAATAATGATAACAAAAATTATAAAAATTCTTAAGAATGTAAGAAAAAATGAAAAACGTGATAACGAATGTAAGAAAAAATGATAAACTTGTTAAAGAATGTAACAAAAAATGATAAAAATGATAAAATTGTTAATTTGCACGAGGATATATTATATAAGTAGCATACTAATATTGTCTATACACTCTTATAACTAATGTGTAGAAATGATTACACGTCAAAGTGTAAACCCGGTTAATACACATGGTAATGTGTAGTTACATATGAATACATGGACCAAGGGCCGTTCTACACATATTGTGTATATTTTGTTTACGCACAATAGTATAATAACGTAGAGTATGCGCATTGTGGTGCCTTCAGTGTCATATAGTCTGCTGTGTGACGGCCACATTGTTTGAGAATCTTTTTCGGAATACAATCTACAGCGATCGTAGACAAGGAATGTAAGTTCAGAATTCCGACTTGTGGGGATATATATACAATAGTATTAATGATATATGATGAATAATTTGTTTAAACTTTCATGGTGATTACTGCCCTTAGACTCTTTTGTATGATTGTTGTAATACGGTAATAATATCATGCAACCACGCCACGACCCTGGTTTGTTCATTCAAAACAAAAATTCACACATTACAGAGAAAAATATTGCGTACCATTGTTCGCAATGAAAGTTTTAACATATAAATCTCCATATATCATCAATACTAGATACCCACAGGTCGGAATACTGAACTTGCATTCTTTTCTACGATCTTTATGTGTAAGAATCTACACAAAATGTGAAAGGGATATATGTTGATTTTATGCACACCGTTGTGTATAAATGTGTATAAATTGACCCATTTATTGTGTAAAAATGTTACACAATTTGTGTACGTATATGAAACGACACATATACTACACAAATATGGTTAAGATATAAAATGAATAATGATTGTGTAGCAGGGCTACACATTTTGTGTAGAAAAGCTACACATTAGTCATAAAAGTCATAAAAAAGTACGATTTTTCTGTCATGTGCAACAAAAGGAAGCACACAAAGGGGTCAAAGAGCCATTTGTGCAGGGGCAGCAGGTAGGGAGCCTGTTACAGCTAGTTATAATATATGGGTATGATGTTATATTATGCAATTAAAAATTAACTCAACATTATTATACAAATGATGACTTCTCTCATAGAGCCAAGACAATAAGCTATTTAGTTATTGCAATGTTGTGTGAAATTAGTAATTATTCTAGCCGTTCTTGGTACCGAATGTAACAACCACACAAAAAATACATTTCCAACCTCTCAAATGTATTAAAAACCATTGTTTTTGTCTTCTCTTAATATTTTTTTTCTTCAGATTTGATATACAATGAAGATGATATGTGAAATTCAAAATTTCTCGCCAGATAGATCCAAATAAAATCTTTGTTGAAAATATCTTGCAATTTTGTCTGGATTTATGCAAAACGTGCGTCTGCCACTTAATGGGTTTGTTGATACGACAATCCCATTAGCACACGGGTAGTTCTGTGCTTATATTCCACACCCATTGACGTGAGGTACATGTATTCAACGGAATCCCAGCCATTGAATACATAGTAGTGTATACCTCTAGTGGAATACAAGCCGGAACTATTCTTGTTGACGTTGTCGCCAAGAAAGATGACGTACATTACGTCGATAATCCGCTTCCGGTGATCCCCCCATAATTACTGGCTATTTGTCAGACTTAAATCACAATAAAGATGGCTATAGTAACAATGGATATGACATTCATGGATTGAACTTATCTGACTGAACGGTGTAGAATAAATACAGAACACAACTTGCATCATTATCTCGAATCTTTTATCGAACTCGTTGCGGACGGCGCAAAGTTATATCCTTGCGCCATCCGCAACTCGTTCGATAAAAGATTCTCGATTAAGATGCGCGTTGTGTTCTGTCTATATATTACACCCATCCTAGAATCTGGAAATTAATAGATCATGTCACGAATCTCTCTAAAACATGTATACTTTCTAGGATTTAATAAATTATTTCTTACCATAAGAAAATATGAGAAAAATAATTAATCCGTTCTTAGAAACATTAAGAAAAATATTCTCATAATTATAGAATTTAAATTTCTATAAGAAATTTACAAAACTAGTCCATAAAATTAGGTCAGGACCGAGCCTTTGGCGAGGTCAAGACCTAATTTACTGGACGAGTTTTGCAAATTCCGATATAAACTGGGGACGAGTTGCAGATTCTATTTATTACATGATCTAAAACCGCGACAAAATATACTTAAATAAACAAATGGGACGCGAAACTATGGCGTATATTTAATTGACATAACTTTTTAAACTCTTCATTCAATAGTTAGTTGGAAAAATATTAGAAGCCGTAGTATTTTGAGACGTAGCGTAAAAATGTAAACAGACAACAAACCGGATGTCAAGAGGTCACCTCGCACTATTTCCTGTTATTGAACGAAATTTTAATATCACAATTTATAGAATGGGTTTATTGAATGAAATAAGTGTAGGATCATGAAATAAATAAATTTTCTAAATATAAGAAAATTTCATGTAAGAACATTTTCTAGGTTTACTCCCAAGATGATATTTCTTGTTTTAAGTTTTTGTTTCAAAATCAGAAAATCCTTTTTGGCAGTGTATATGTGTTTGGGTAACGGACACGTGACATCATGTTGAAATAAAATGGGGGGGGGGAGGGGAGTGAAAATTATATAGATAGTTCGGATGTAATTTCATTAAAAAACTGCCAATCAAAATTTCTAATGGGATAATTTTTCTATTGTATCTGTTTTAGGCTTGCATATGTTCCTTCGTAATTGTTATGTTAATTTCCAGTTCAGTGAAGGCACTGATCGTGCCCATGATAATTTTGTACGATAATATCAACATATTAAAGTATACCCGATCTGCATTCGCACACTGGCCTCTTTATCTAACTAATTGCGCAGGAATATCGTCGCATATAAACAGTTTATTACGCGCGCCGCGTGTATACTAATGTACAAATTCTTGTTTCGCCCGGGCGCTGCCATAGCGCTGGGGGTTCTATTTATAGAATGTTAATTCTTGGGACACATTAAAAGTTGTAGTGCGACCCCAAACCGAGCTGTAGTGCGACCCCGAGGCCGAGCCCGGTAAAAGGTGTAGTTGAGAATTTCAATTTCGTTTATTGGCGTTTACATTAAGTCAATAGTGTTGATTTTTGGTTTGTGATAAGCTGTGCCAATTACAAATAACAGAAATGAAAAAGATTCTATAATTACAATCATGGGTATATAATATAATGATCTTGAGCGCGTTACCATTTCTGACTATGGTTTTCTTGTAAACATTATATAAACAGTCTGTTATTCTCGCGCAAGCGCGTGCACCGTTCCCCACAACGACGAATTGTCTAAAATGTCGGGTAAATTTGCCAGTTTATGAACACAGGTCTCCAAAACAAAAATTGACACCATCCCCAATAATACTTAATCCTATAGGATTAAGTATTATATAGGATTAAGTATTATTGGGGATGGGGTCAATTTTTGTTCTGGGGACCTGTGTGTATGAACATAGCCCATAATATCCAAAGCCGGACATAGCCCATAATACCCAGAGGACCAGAGCCGTGAACCAACGTATTTGCTAAAAACAAAATTTAATGGCGACAAAATTAGTGATGCGGACCGGACCGCTTTGGACCGATCCGGTCCGGACCGGGTGTCACTGGACCGGACCGGACAGCTTTTTGCCGCCGGTCCGGTACTCACCGGTCCGGTCCACTATTTTACTTCAGTTATAATAAACTATCGCGAATATTATTGCGTATTTGCCGTCATATCAATTAGCAACGATGTATTGACGCATTCAAGTGGTTAATATCTATTAAACGTTTGATGCCACGAAAATAATGTATAGATGTATACGAGTATTCTATTATTTTTCACAGTTATAATTATCGAAGAAACATGCAAACCACATTACATAGTATACACAAGACAGTAACATTAATCCAATAGTAGTTGTACTTATAGGTATATAACTGTAATTGTCAGAACTTACAATCAGCCATCACAATCTCCAAGACTCCAATATTAATGTATATAGTAGTCACATTTGTATAATTCTCATCAGTATAGTTATTTCGTTTAAATTTCAATTTAATTAAAATAAGTATGATACGAATCATGCATACAATCAGTTGAGTGCCATGTTAGATTGGTTATAACACATTCTGGCCCTAGCTATATATCTGTCCAATACATTTACTTAGTGCATGTTCGCATTACTAGAACTACTATTATTGTGCATCGTTCCCAGTATATCCCAACAGAGACAGACAATGATGCAATCGGCAAACAATGTAAGTTTTAACATATATGGACTCATTGCAATGCACTGAACTCAGTAACCTTATAGTTTATAACTTTGTACTATACAGAGTACAAACTTTGAGAAAACAGAGAATGCATTAACATATAGCCTATTCTAGGTGGACCGGACCGTTTTGGACCGGTCCAGTCATTCCAGGACCGGAATGGGCCGGACCGGACTGGACCGCCTTGGCAGTGGACCGGACCATCCAAGGTGGTCCGGTCCGGTCCGCATCAGTAGACAAGATATAACAGCTGACAATTTCAATATTAGTCCCCCCCCCGATATATAAGTTTCCAAAGATATCAGCAAGCTATTAAACTAATGAGCTATCACAACAACTAATATCGGATACCTTTAACGGGGTATTGCACTAAAATGTTGTTGTTGGTTTCTATAGTCTGTCTCTGAGTCGTAGAATAAGGTAACCAGATTTCTATTATTTGAAAGTCTGTTGAGTATACGAAGTACTGTTACGGATGGCAGATCAGCCGGAATGCGGAAATACCAATTGTCGTTGTCGGGAATTTTTGGACAGTTTTCAAGCAAATGTATCCCACATACTCATTTAAGTCATTATATAGTCACTAGTCAGTGTGTGGCTTGAGATTACGCCCCGTATCAATATAATGTTTTACACGACCATGTGTGTGGCACACATGGTCGTGTAAAAAATTATATTGCCCCATCCACTATCCGTGAATTATTTTGATTACGTCTTGTACACGGACATTCGTAATTTAATTTATGGCTTCAGCCATAAATTAAATTTACATCAAATTATTAACTTTGATTTTAAGATAACCTATTAACCTGAGCGACTCAAAGTCCGACGTCAATACCACACGGCCACCGAAGCGATCCCAATAAAAAGGAAGCTCAAATGGCCGCTGTATTCCGACGTCGCACTTAGGACACTATATGCACATTTTAAGGTCTCTATAGTATGTAACCATTGTATGGGGTCGCTTCGGACTTTGAGTCGCAAGGCGCGCTCGCCGTCACGGGCCGGGGTTCGAATCTCACCCAATCCCAAAAAATTTGCAGTCTCGAAAAATTAAATTTGCTTCTAAAAATAGGCGCCTTGTGCGTTTATAGTCCCAAACATGTTAAAGAGCAACGCTCGGCATGTTTCGGAGACGTAAATATAACATGCTACTGTGCCATATCTCCTATATATGGTTTAACCCTTTGAGTGCCAGGTCCGATTTTTGTATCAACCCATATACCCTGTGCCAATGCATTCTCTTATATATGCGAGTCGACCATATGTCGCCTCGCATATATAAGAGAATGCATTGGCTTAACATTTTTTTTTATTTTTTTTTTTTACAATTTTTTACAATTTTAATATATTTTATTATATTCTTTAACAGACTTATTGTGTAGGTTTAGGGCCGATAATATCGGCCCCTGGCACTCAAAGGGTTAATAAGGGAGTTCACTTTTCAGATACCTCCTCACTACTAACAGCCATAACTCCAAAACTTAAAAAAATACGCTGAACACTAAAATCACAGCGAGCATCGGCTAATGTGTACATCGATAGCACTGGAGAAAATACATAGTGGCGACTTGGATTCAAATATGTGCGATTGATTTGGGGAGATTAATATCAAATATATCCATACACGAATATTTTCTGTACAAAAGGTGGGGTTTTCATCGATAATTATTGATTTTAAAATGGACGATATATTTTCCTGAGCTTTCGAGGTACCCATTAGCCAGTGACCTCTGTGATTTTCGTGTTCAGTGCCTCTTTCGAAGTTTTGGAACAGTTTATCCTAGAATTGTGTATTATAATCGGAAAATATAGCTTTTATACTCGATCTATAAGCGTTGGAAGTTTAAGAATCGGTTCAGTCGTTTATAAATTATGGCCATTAGAAGTGAGACAGGAGGGAGGGGTGAGGTTACCACGTTTTCAGATTTTTGCAGCTTTCGACCAGGAACCAGTCTATCCAACAAGAGACAATGAGTGCGCGCAAATAAACAGACATGAGAGTCGCAAAAAGACAATGAAGACGACATCTAGATAGACATTTTCATTCACTTTGAGACGAAGATCATTCACCAAAGTTTACTTTTACTTCCATGAACTAGAAATTTAGACAGTTGTTGTCGAATTTCACGCAATAGACTGGTCCTTATCTTAGTTCACCGAAAAGTTGAAAACGTAGTAACCTGACCCTTTCTGTAGAAATGAGGAGGTATCTCAAAAGTATACTCCCTTATTAAAGGTACTCAATCCGATTCGATGGACCCCATAGCATCAGATTTCAACAACAACAACAACAACAACGTTTTTTTTAAATGCCGCTCCAGTTATCAGAATATATTAATTGCCCAAAAATAATGCTACCCGCAGTCAACTATAGTAAAAAATTTCCCAAAACCTGTTATTTATCAACATGTTGTTCAACAAAATTTTGCTGGTTTGTCAAATATCTGACAAAAAAGCCACTTGATTTTAGAGTTATCCATCTTCATCCGCAATTTGGTCCGAGACCGTCTTCTCGTCGACCTGTTAATGGGCAAAAGAAAAATTATCGGTGGTGAAAAATAATATATTTCAAAAATCGATATCTGATCACTCTGAACTTTGATGGGTGGGTTCCTCGACTGGAATTGTTTGACCCCCGAAGCCAAGGAATTAGTAATTTTTTAGCGTTAATTCGGATTATGCATCTTTAAAGGCCCACTTAATTTTCAAACCCCAGATTACTTTATATAAAATATATGCCATATTATCTACCATTTGAAAGAGGAAGCTCCAAAACATTGTATTACCAACTTATCCGGTGTAATAAACTGTAGACATGTTGTTTTTGTTGACTTGCCAACGCGTTTTGTCATCAAGATTGAAGTAAAAATCAGTATTATTTTCAATGCAGGGGGAATAACTCTATATATTAAAGATAGAGTTCTTCCCCTTTCATTGAAAACGTTTGAATTCTGTTGCATTCTGGGTGCCAGAGGGGGGAAGTCTTCAGAAGTTTTCTATTTCTCTGTGGGCATCTTACGAGACACAGATGTTTCAAATAGTGATGAATTATAGTATTTTAATCATATTTTATGGCATAGATTATTATTAAAATCGTAAATCAAGTCACTATAAAAAAAATAATTGGAGACTCGAAAATTAAGTGGGCCTTTAAATATGTATAGTTTACCGATGCACTTTTTAAAGTGAAGCGCTCGTTATAAAGTGATATATTTTTTAATTTATATTTTACTCGTTTTAACGATAGGCCCCTGTGCCGCAGACTTGATAAATCGGACCCATTGCTCAGTTCGATTGCTAAAGTAAGTAAGTAATGCTTTATTCTCAGCCAATTGGTAATTTGATTCATGAGAAAACATATAATACACTATGTACAAATAAGAACGCTCTGGTCTAGATATTTGAAAATACACATGCAAACAGTCAATACAGAAAACAATTACCACACACACCCAATAAAATATAACATAAAAAAGAAAAAAGTAAAAAACAGAATCAAATTCTGTGAAATGCCAGATAGATTTATATATTGGTAGCGCCCTCCAACGGATTTTGGACAAAGATGCAGGAGAGAATAAAAAAAAATCTGGGCTGTGGTTGGTTAATAGTAGTTTCGATATTTAAACATATAAAATACGTGCAATCACTCCTCTTGAAATTTCCGATGCCAAACAAGACATTGGCACATTGTAAAGCACGTGGTTCCTAGATTGAATTTTTTTGGTGTGAGGTAAAAAATGTCAATATCTTTTTCATGGACTTCTGTATGGGCGGCCATTCTGTCGGAAATTACATGAAATAAAAGTTAATGGTGGTTTGTGAAAACAATAGTCTCTATTTTCAAACCAATATACTCCATTTCCAAACCAATAATCGTTCTTGGATTCAATAAGAGACAGTTCCGTTTTAATATATATAGATTCATAATCAATGTTGACCGATGCAAAATTAATGTTCTATTTTAATTTAATAGTATTCATTGTTCAACTAATATCTAACAACACACAATTAGTAAGATTCGCGCATATTCAATAAACGTACATTCCGTTTCAATAGCCATATTTTCTTAATCAATAAAGATATTTCAAACCAATAGACAATTTCCCACGATCAATGATTATCGTTATAAAACTAATAGACCTTATTGTCATTCTTATATTTAAAAGATATAAATTATCACCAATGAAAATTTTTGACAAACCACTATTAACTTTTATTTCATGTAATTTCCGACCGAATGGCTGCCCATACTTCTGACTCAAGATTATAAATCCCAAATTTAAAGTTATATTCCATGCCCGACTATATGATTTTTTCATGCAGAAACTTTGCGCAGATGCCAATCCTGGTGATCATGTACTCATTTATCACAATTCTTGGATAGTCAGGTCTGCAGGCCACTATATATATTAACACTGAGGCCTATGTGAAATAATTACTACACTATAACCTATAACATTGTACCGATTGCGATAAAACGCCAAGTGAACCTACATGTACACGTAACTAATTACAACCTATCAAAATGGAATGTTAAGGGTACGTTCATACGCTGGCAAGTTTACACGGTATGTTTTTGTGGGGAATTTCGTCATAGAAAACCACATGGTGCCAGAATATGAACGGAAAGATGCACATAACATGCATCTTTACCAAAGCGAAAGACAGGAGTAGTGAAATTTATGTAGTTTCGCTTGTAACGGTGCTACTGGAATTTGCCTTTAACCCTTTCAGTGCCAGGTCCGATTTTTGTATCAACCCATATACCCTGTGCCAATGCATTCTCTTATATATGCGAGTTGACCATAGGTCGCCTCGCATATATAAGAGAATGCATTGGCCCAACAATTTTTCATCATATGTTATTATTTTTTACAGTTTGTTTCAATTTTAATAATTTTTTCTTATATATTGTAACAGACTTATTTTGTAGGTTTTTCATGGGCATCAAAATTATTACTGTGAATAATTTGTGATAGTTTTGAGTTATAACATGCCCCTAAGGTTTTATCCAGTTTGATTTTAAATTCGCTATAGCATGCTTAAGCATATACCCAAAACAAAAACAAAACAAAAAAATTCTAATTAGTTTTTTTATTTAAAAAAAATAATTTTAGGGGCCGATTTTACAGACCGTAAATTAGGGCCGATGAGATCGGCCCCTGGCACTGAAAGGGTTAACTACCTGTATGATTTATTCTTGCTATATAATTGCATGATATTTACAGGCAAATTCCGGTAGCATCGCTATATACAGGTGGAACTACAAAGATTTTACTTCGCACGTAGTTAGCTGTGGTACAGATGCAATTTATTTGCTTATTTCCGTTCATATTCTGGCACCATATCGTGTTCTGCGACGAAATGCCTGCAAACCATAACGTGCAAACTTGCCAGTGTATGAACATACCCTATAAGTGTATAGTAGAGCTCAAATGTGCAGGGTCCTTTACTTGTCCACTAATATATTCGAGACAGTTCACCGATCTCTACCAGAGCGCACTAGTCATACTTCCTTTATGACTCTGTCACCGGCTGGGTACTAGTCTGTGGTTTCTATATTTAGTGTGGGGTATTCCAGCCAAAATGTCGAAAACCGATTGCCTCATAGTCAAATTTCATATGTGCTTCGAGAACAATTCCCGCACTAAAAACTTAATGACAGAATGAATAATCAGAGCGGTAGTTTTGTTGAGGATTTTCGCAAGCTACTCGTCAACACTGCAGCAAATTAGAATTCGTGTGTTTGACTTGCCGTGTATGTTGTCGTGACAGTGTCGTCCATGTGAGTTTTTATATTTGTGTTGATAAAATAATGGGATAACCAAAGTACACCGTTTCGCAATATAGTTCGCAATATAGTGGTACTTTCCAAACTTTAGGTACGAAAATACACAAATATTTTATCCGATATTTTGTGTGCTTAATAAGGGCAGAATATTGCTTTGTTAGCTTAGTATATATCTTAATATCGCGGAAGTCCATCAAATGTGGGTAAAATGTCGCCGGTAGCAGCGGTCCTATCGAGTCATCAAGGGAGGTAAATCCTGCATGGAGTTTAATAGTACACCGATCTGATGTATTGCGTAGAAAACAAACCACGCAATGTCACGCTGAAACAAAATCGAGCGATAACAAATATTTCAACAATCGACTTCCCGCCATTATTAGAGAACTTTCGGTGTTATGGGAGTGTTTATCGTCGCCCTAATCACTAATCTGTGTAAATATTTTATGACTCGCTTTGTTAAATGTCAACTCGATGCGTGATTCCATGTTGACTAAGTGAAAGCTGCCGCTGGCGAATACAGTTAATTGGCAGCGTCTCAGAACGTCCCAGTGTTCCGTATTTCGTTCTTCTAGCTGGTTCACAATGCTCAACCGATTAGCGAAATATCAGTGGGCATGGAGACTCAGTGTTCTTCCCAGTCATCTCTTCATCTGGCGCAAGCTCCATGCAGAGTTCAGTCCCATGCGCAGGATTTACCGCTGCCCACACCTACACGTAATGTGAAGAAATATCACATTTATTTATTTGAGACTTGTGTGGGTTACAATTCATTCTGCATTATTATGGGAAACTGTACTGTCTATATTCATTTGAAAATTGTCTAGATCAAGCCAGAATTAATTGTAACTGACAAAACACTTCGATAAAAAATGTTAGATTTAATGAAGAAAATGCACACGCCGGCAGCATTCAGACATAGCGTTTTGAGGGGACTGAACTCTGTTTTGCAGCTTGGATGCGGGCAGCGGTAAGTCCTGCGTAGGGGAACATGGGCATGTAACGCGCTCCGCTGCCCGCCCATTTGCACTGCCCCTATACGCCAAAACTATATACGCGCCTGCTTTACGTTAATAGTCTACTATATAATTTGGAACTTCTGTCAATCTGTCTGTCTGTGACTGTGTGTGTTATAGACTCGAAAACTGCTCGACCGATCCGACTCAAATTTGGTATGTAGGCCTACTTTGATCCCATGAACAATATGGGCGGGTCCAATAGACCATTCCCGGGTTACAATAAATCAGTGCCCTCTATTACCTCCCTTCCAGCCGGCCATAAGAGTGTGCTGTTAATTAGCTTGTTATCTCACCGGAAGGTAGGGTCTCATTTCGATCAACGCCGCATTGCATATAGGCATGTAACATGAAACATGTATATAACTAATAAATGGGATGTAATTAAGAGCATAACATCGACCAATCTGGCATTAATTTGTAGAGATATTATTATCTAAATCCAGTGAAACCAATGCCACAACTTGTTTTTTACTTTCATTGCACTCGGATCAGTTATCACGGTATGGGTGGTTAAGAACCATATGACAACTGACGTATAACATTACACGAAGAAGAAAATACAAGGCCATAGTATACCAAATCAGTTATGGTATGCATATGGGAAAAGGATTACTATCGTTTGTTGCCCGGTATAGTCATTGTTACAGACAAACATAAACTGCGAATGACGCGGTGTGTGATTTCCGCCCCTTATGTAATTTAGACATGCATCCCGTGATTCTGAATAAATGATCAATTGTTCGAGAGTAGACACTATCAAATTGTGTGTAAACACCAAATCAAACTCCAGGTCCCATACACGATAAACATACGAAGAAAGTATGCCGAAGATAACAACACGAAGCCAGTGTCATTCTATCTTTTGTGCCGAAGAAACATGGTTCATCATGATTTGAATCATTCGAACATAATCTGGAGATCGGAATGTTTCCGTCACTGTTTTCGGAATTGTTTGTTATCTTTATGTGTTTCTCTCCTGTTTCGATCGATTCAAAGGTAACTTAGTATATATATGGTTACAGCCATTTTGAGGCGACATTTGCGAATACTTGAATCGAGCGCCGACAATACACAGATAATTTGCTTGTTGAAATGTCAGTGAGTAAAAAGATTCACAAGAGTCTGTATGTTGGAGAATGTCAGGTTATAAAGTATTTTTTGAATGTAAGTTTTATTATATAATTTGCAAGAGTAACTCATGATAAACAATTTATGAAAATAATATAGATGAATAATAGAGATTTATGTATACAATATAGATGAATAACAGAGGTTTATGTATATAATGGAACATAATTATAGGCTACGTGTGCCTCGACAGACAACTTGATTATTTGCAAGACAAACAGGGAATTAATGTCCTCGATTGTACACAACAAAATAAATCACTGTCTAAAGTGCTTTTTCGTGGGTCACTTATGTGTATTTGTAATAAATTTCGGAAAATCAGCATTTTGTAGCTATTATTTTCACATTAAATGTTAATGACATTTCGCTGCGATCTGTTTACAAAAAGAACCCTAAATTGCTGTAACGTGATGTCTTTATTGTAACTCGGAAATGGTCTATTCCCCCTGCGACCGTGCCCTGGACCTTGACCTCGCTCATATAAGCTCATATAGGCATGTTTCTGGAACTCGACCGATCCGACTCAAATTTGGTATGTAGGCCTAATTTGATCCCGGGAACAATATGGGCAGGTCCATATATTTGTTAGTTGAATGTTGATCGATTTAAAACTATAAGCTGGATGGTGGTGAATTTCGGAGAATATATCCGCCATTTTTGTTGATCCATTTGATTCATGCTGTGTATTGTGAGATTAGACGTCTTAGTCGTCTTCGGCCCTATCTCTCAGAATCTGCCATGAAGAAGCTTGCAACATGCACAGTTCTGTCTAGAATCGACTACTATAATTCGTTTATAGCTGGGTTACCTAAATACAAGATAGATAGACTTCAGCGACTTCAGAACTCGGCCGCCAGATTGGTAAAAGGCGCACCGAGACGCAGCAAATCATCACATCTCTTGGCAAAATTAAATTGGCTCCCTGTCAAGGCTAGGATTGAATATAAACTAGCAACACTGTACTTCCAATTCTTCGACAAAACTCTGCCACCATATATTTCGGACCTTCTAACTCGATATGTTCCTGGCAGAGAAGAGTTACGTTCTTCGGACAAACTGTTTCTTGACGTCCCAGACCCCAACTACAAACGTATCGGGAGACGAGCTTTTACGTATGCTGGTCCACTAATTTGGAACTCTCTGTCTTACAACTTAAAGAACAGTAAAAGCATCGACACTTTCAAGAAACAACTCAAAACGTATTTGATGAAACGTTGAACAGTTCACTGGTTGCTATGTCCTTCTTGTGCTACCTAGATTCTAGAACTCTAACAGTCTTGTGCATTATTATCTATGTTGTATATATGTGTGTATAAAATTGTTTATTTGCCAAAGGCGCTTTGAGCTACACCAGGGATTAAGCGCCATACAAATTCCATATTATTATTATTTCAATTTGGATTGTTACGCTCGCTAGAGACAATATTGGGTGGTCAAAAGTTTTGTTAATGCTATATGGATAGATATGGAAATGGATTACGCTTGTGGTATTGATTGCGAGAGGAATCCTTCGCCGACACGCCCGTGGCGACATCGATACCATTGATAGGATAAATGGGCTAAATTTTTCCGATTTCCGAGCGATGGTAAAACGGGAAATTTCTAATGCTCCCCTTGTCCTATATATGATAATATTAACGTAATGCAGGCGCGTATATAGATTTGGCGTATATGGGTCGTGCAGGGGGTGGGCAGCGGAGCGCGTTACAGGCTCCTGTGGTAGGGGACTGAACTCTGCATGGAGCTTGCTCTTCATCATTCTGGTGAAGCCCATTGTCAAACCACTATTAGCGCCCTCTACGTACGTACGTTAGCATTCCGATATAGCACTACCACAAGGATGGTACTTTGCGGACCGATACATCTATTTTTATATATCGTCGGAACAATATTTAGTCACCTATTATCTTATTCTGACCACCAAAAGTTTGCAATAATGGTAGTTCTTTCGGTATTGATAAGAACAATATAGACTGAGTCAGATATAGACAATTTTAATCTTAAAACATAGGAAATAAGGACACGTAAGAAATCCTTACCAAATGTCCAAATGGCAGTGATATCTCAGCGGAGCGATGGGAGATAACTCTGCCTGGAGTTTGGCCCTTTGCAGTTCGTTTTGGGGCAAAATCATAGTATGGCGTTTTACAGCACGACGGTATAAGTCAAACCTTGAAATAGTTTGTCTGTCATGTGAAGAATGAGGAACACAGAGGGGGAAATTTAGTGACCCTATCCCACACGGTGGGCTAGTGTAACCAAATTCATCATCTGGGAAACTCAACTGCTATGGGAGACCTACGATCAAATTGAAGATGAAGGTGATGTTCACCCATTAGTCACCTCGATTATGAATGTTATCCTCTGCAATTTAGAGTATATGGACACTGAACACAAGGTAAAAGTAACTAAAAGAAAGTTAATTTGAGACTATAGATACTTCTCAGAAGAGAACTACTAAGCAGAACGAGGTCCACAGGGGGTTAATTTAGTGATACTGTGCGGTGTAGCGTCGTTAAATTACCCTCTGGGGACCTCATACTGAAAAATGACAGACACACTATTGCAAGGCTTGACGTCATGGGTCAAACACGCGGCTCAGTCAAAACGAGTCCCAAATGTTCGTGACTTACCCAAAGTTAGTTATATTACATCAAACTCCATGCATGGTTTACCTCCCTTGATGACTCGGTAAGACCGCTGCTATCGGCGACATTTTCCCAACATTTGGTGGACTTCCGCGATATTAAGATATATACTAAGCGAACAGGGCAACATGCTCTCCTTGTTAAGCACACAAAATATCGAAAAATAATTGTGTAAATTTTGATCCTTAAGTCTGAAAAGTCCCACTAAAACCGAAGAACTATATTTCGAAACGGTGTGATTCGGTTCTCAGATTATTTTATAAACACAAACGTCAAACCGCACGTGTACGACATTGTCACAACTAGCATGGCAAGTCAAACGCAAGAGCTCTAATTTGCTGCAATTTTGACGAGTAGCTTGCGACAATCGTCAACAAAACTACCGCTCTGATTTTGCATTTTGTCATTATGTTTTAGTGCGGGAATTGTTCTCAAAGCACATAGATAATTTGACTTTGGAGCGATCGGGTTTTGCCATATTAGTTGGAAAACACCATACTAAATATGGAAACACAGACTAGTACCCAGCCGGTGCCAGAGTCAGAAAGGAAGTATGACTGGTGCGCTCTGGTAGAGATTGATATTACATGTACATGACCTGATTTTCTCTCAGTGGCTCGCGCAGTGACGGAATTTTATTATTATGTTAATTAGAAAATAATTGTGATATTAGATTTGTGTTGGGTTATTTAGTGTTGAATATGAAATAAACATGGTTTATAAGGGTGGTTGAACAATTTTGGCAACATGAAAAGACACATTTAAAATGGGACTATGTTTTTTCTTGAAGGTGTTTTTACTTTCTCTTTGGTTGCGATAAGGAAATCAATATTAATTTTGTTTAAACCCAGCCGTTTCGATATCGTTTTTCCTTGCTAAAATGTGATTATATGATCTAAAGTTCGTCACAATTATATACACAATTTATTAACCTCGTCCACTAAATTCGATTCAATCCTCGCTAAAGCTCAACTTGAATCTTTTTTGCGAAAACCCTGTGCCAATGCATTCTCTTATATTGGTCGCCTCGCATATATAAGAGAATGCATTGGCCTAAGAAATTTTATATAATTTTTATAACCATTAAAGGGATACTGTACCCAACATGTTGTTGTTGGTTTCTACAGTCTCCGAGTCGGAGAATAAGGTAACAATTTTTCCATTATTTGAAAGTCTGTTGAGTACGAAGTAGTGTTACGGATGGCAAATTTACCGGAATGCAAAAATACAAATTGTCGTTGTCGAGTAATTTTTGTACAGTTTTCAACCAAATGAATCAAATAAAAGTTATATTATATGCATACTAGTCACATATACTCATTTAAGTTATTGTATCATCACTAGTCAGTGAGTGGCTTGAGTTTTCTCCTCGTATCATCATAATGTTCAAACGATCGTGTGCGCGATCGGTTTACAAATCCAGTATCCCTCAATTACTTTATTTGATTACGTCATGTATACGGGAATTCGTAATTTAATTGACGCCATTTTATGGCTCCAGTCATAAATTCAATTTATATCAAATTATTAACTTTTAAATTATTAAATTTTAAGATAACCTATTAACCTGAGCGTTTACAGAATACATCTTCGACTCAAATTATTTATGTTTCTATATATTATCGATATTAGATCGTTGTTATCACCGGAAATTTAATGAAAATGGCGTACAGTACCCCTTTAAAGAATGTAAAAACAATGATAAAAAAAATTTGTTAAAGAATGTAAGAAATAATGATAAAAAATGATCAGATATTGTTAAAGAATGTGAGAAAAAAATGATAAAATTGTTAAAGAATGTAAGAAGAAAATGATAAAAATGATAAAAATTGTTAAAGAATGTAAGAAAAAAAATGGAATATAAGAAAAAATAGATTGTCAGTTTAAAATGTGACCCAAGGCACTCATCGCGGGTAAATATACAAAAAATATAAAGTCTGTAAAAATATCACGGCGATGAAGAACATGGAGAAATAGGGTGTTTTATAGGGTACGTTTTATAGGGTACGTTCATACGGTGGCAAGTTTGCACGGTATGTTTTTGCGGGCATTTCGTCATAGAAAACCACATGGTGCCAGAATATGAACGGAAACATGCACATAACAAGCATCTTTACCAAAGAGAAAGACATGAGAAGTAAAATTCATATAGTTCCACTTGTAACGGTGCTACTGGAATTTGCCTTCAAATACCTGTATGATTTATTTTTGCGAGATAATGGCATGCTATTTACAGGAAAATTCCGGTAACGTCGCTACAGGTGGAACTACAGATATTTTACTTCGCACGTAGTTAGCTGTGGCACAGACGCACTTTATGTGCTTGTTTCCGTTCATATTCTGGCACCATATCGTTTTCTACGACAAAATGCCTGCAAACCATACCGTGCAAACTTGCCAGTGTATGAACGTACCCTTAGCGTCACTATAAATTGGATGCAGTCGGTTAATACATTTAGTATATAATTTAGTGCACTCGGTTAATACATTTAGTATATAATTTAGTGCACTCGGTTAATACATTTCGTATATAATTTAGTGCACTCGGTTAATACATCTCATATATATTTTGAAGACCTCTGTCTGTATGTTTGTTTGTCTGTCTGTCTGTCTGTCTGTCTGTCATTAATACAAATCTACGATTCTCGACCGATCGGGACGAAACTTGGTACGTGTGTGTAGTTTGACCAGGCGGTGAACGTTGTCGTATTGGCGAGCCCGTGCGGCGCCCGCTTCGCGCATGCGCAGACGAGATCTCGGAAACGGGTGGAGCTATCGACTTGAAATTTGCTATGTGAATGTATCTTGCCCCGGATACGAATTTTATCGGGTCGCCGAGCCCGTGCGACACCAGCTTCGCGCATGCGCAGACGAGATCTCGGAAACGGGTGGAGCTATCGACTTGAAATTTTATTTTTGAATGTATCTTGCCCCGGATACGAATTTTATCGGGTCGCCGAGCCCGTGCGACGCCAGCTTCGCGCATGCGCAGACCAGATCTCGGAAACGGGTAGAGCGATCGACTTGAAATTTGTTTTTTGAATAGCCCGGATGAATAGCCCGGACAACGTCGGGCTCATCGGCTAGTCTCATATATATTTTGAAGACCTCTGTTTGTCTGTTTGTCTGTATGTTTGTCTGTCATTTATACAAATCTACGATTCTCGACCGATCGGGACGAAACTTGGTACGTGTGTGTAGTTTGACCAGGCGGCGGACGTTGTCGTATTGGCGAGCACGTGCGGCGCCCGCTTCGCGCATGCGCAGACGAGATCTCGGAAACGTATGTCATCTGTATGTCATTGATACAAATCTACGATTCTCGACCGATCGGGAAGAAACTTGGTACGTGTGTGTAGTTTGACCGGGGGTCGTCAACGTCGTATTTGCGAGCCCGTGCGGCACCCGCTTCGCGCATGCGCAGACGAGATCTCGGAAACGGGTGGAGCTATCGACTTGAAATTTGCTATGTCAATGTTTCTTGCCCCGGATACGAATTTTATCGGGTCGCCGAGCCCGTGCGACGCCAGCTTCGCGCATGCGCAGACCAGATCTCGGAAACGGGAAACGGGTGGAGCTATCGACTTGAAATTTGGTTTTTGAATAGCCCGGACAACGTCGGGCTCATCGGCTAGTCTCATATATATTTTGAAGACCTCTGTCTGTCTGTCTGTCTGTCAGTCATTTATACAAATTTACGATTCTCGACCGTGCGGGACCAGGCGGTGGACGTTGTCGTATTGGCGAGCCCGTGCGGCGCCCGCTTCGCGCATGCGCAGACGAGATCTCGGAAACGGGTGGAGCTATCGACTTGAAATTTGCTATGTGAATGTATCTTACCCCGGATACGAATTTTATCAGGTCGCCGAGCCCGTGCGACGCCAGCTTCGCGCATGCGCAGACGAGATCTCGGAAACGGGTGGAGCTATCGACTTGAAATTTGCTATGTCATTTATACAAATCTACGATTCTCGACCGATCGGGACGAAACTTGGTACGTGTGTGTAGTTTGACCAGGCGGTCGTCGTTGTCGCATTGGCGAGCCCGTGCAGCGCATGCGCAGACGAGATCTCGGAAACGGGTGGAGCTATCGACTTGAAATTTGCTATGTGAATGTATCTTACACCGGATACGAATTTTAACTGGTCGCCGAGCCCGTGCGACGCCAGCTTCGCGCATGCGCAGACCAGATCTCGGAAACGGGTGGAGCTATCGACTTGAAATTTTCTATGTGAATGTATCTTGCCCCGGATACGAATTTTATCGGGTCGCCGAGCACGTGCGACGCCAGCTTCGCGCATGCGCAGACCAGATCTCGGAAACGGGTGGAGCTATCGACTTGAAATTTGGTTTTTGAATAGCCCGGACAACGTCGGGCTGGGTAGAGCTATCGCCTTGAAATTTGGTTTTTGAATAGCCCGGACAACGTCGGGCTCATCGGCTAGTTTCGTATAGAATTTAGTGCACTCGGTTAATACATTTCGTATAGAATTTAATGCACTCGGTTAATACATTTCGTATATAATTTAGTGCACTCGGTTAATAAATTTCGTATATAATTTAATGCACTCGGTTAATACATTTCGTATATAATTTAGTGCACTCGGTTAATAAATTTCGTATATAATTTAATGCACTCGGTTAATACATTTCGTATAGAATTTAATGCACTCGGTTAATTCATTTCGTATATAATTTAATGCACTCGGTTAATACATTTCGTATATAATTTAGTGCACTCGGTTAATACATTTCGTATATAATTGCGACTCATTAGAGATACTCTATGTACTACATGACCAGATTTTCTTCCAGCCCCAACCAGCTGAGGAACCAAGCCACTGCCAAAGTGAAGAATTAGACTATACAATCTGCACAAGACCTTAAGCAATTAAAGCATATGCGTGGGTGGCCGTCACGACTTATATCAGCAATCAATAATTAGTTAATTGCGGCGGGCGCATTATTTTGATTGGATTCGGAGAACAATCGTATATTAGTCTCGGCAGCAACAGTTTCTGGACACACCGTGACTAGCAGCGCGCTATGACACTATCTGAATGTTATAAGAGTGTTTTTGTTTTGGACAATACGTCATTCACCAACGCTGTCTGCGTGATATTGAGGTAAGTAGCCAAATCACTTGATATAACACTATAGGTATATTCCGGCGGTTGGAATATCTCACCCAATAGATCATGCCATGAATCTATATAGTCTGACTAAATTAAAATGATGTGAAACACTCCGGTAGGGTGATCAAATAGAAATGGAGAATAATCTTGCTCAAAGTAGTTATTTTTTTTTTTACAAATATTATATCCAAATTAATTACACACATCACCATTCTTATATATTAATTACACAAAGTGAATTTCGATGGCGAAATAGTTTTCGTTAGTTTATCGTCGCCGATATATGCGTCCCGAATCGAGAAGTAAATATTTATAATTGAGCGTAGTTCACACGATGTTTTCTGTGGAGTGGTATGGTCAATTTGCTTGAGAATTTAGGCGATTTTAATAGAATGCTACATTCCTCCAGTTGGCATAGCGCCTGCATGCCAACTTGTCATTTTCACGCACACGAACAAGTCCATAATATGTCTTTAATAACGCCCGTAGATATCATATTCCACCAGCACAAAACCTTGGAACTTTTTGATGTTTTGACAGGGAACCGTATAAAGGCGAAAACATAAGGCGGGGAATATATTTCTCAGTAATTAACTGTTCCTTAGTAGTGTACTTCACTGTAGATGAAAGTCCCTACTCGAAATCTCACGATTTAAGTGAATTTGTGAGCGATGTTGCGTTGCGTCGCTTACAATTATGAAATTTCTTCTATAGGTAATTAATTCGATGTTTATTGCGACATCGGCTCACAACAGCCAGAGTGCAAGCAAGGGACAGTCACCTACAGTGAAGTCGTCAGGGACGTGGCTAGGGGTCTCCGTTGGGGGGGGGGTGTCCACCTTGGGGAAATTCCAATTGCACCCCCTCTTGAATCAGACCAAACACAAGTTTATAAACCATATTTCTGTTTTCCCGATAAGAGAACACTCAGATATTTTAACTTGAAAAATTGCATAAATCCTGACATCTAAGTGGTCTAATTCCAGACAAAATTTGCACACGGCTACGTAAAATATTGTTTTGTTAAACTAATTAGTAGTTTTGTATTGGCCACGGGGAGGGACAATGACACACCGGGCCGACCACGGTTCGGCCCGGTGTGCGAAAATTTTGAAATCTGAACAAGAAAATCGCAAAATCCTAGCATATATAAACTAGCCTCAAGCCTTCCTAGAGTTGGAAATTTCAAACCCCCACTTAGGTTGAAAAATTTCCAACTGACGACAAATTCCAATGACAATGTTAACCAAATGTATGACAATATTGTTTTCTTAAATTAACTAGCAGTTTTTCACTGGCCACGGGGGAGGGACCAGGACACAAGCTTTCCAAGTGTTGGAAATTTCCAACCTGTCACCCTCCCCTAAGGTAGGAAAATTTCCAACTGATGACCATTTCAGTCCAAAATTTGGACCAAAATAGGAAAATATACAAATATTGGTCCAAAAACAATTAATTCCCCCCAATAAATTGTTTGAAAATCAGACTACAAGAAGATGTTCAACCTATTGTTGATGTGAAATTTCCAACTAATGTTTTGGCAGGTATGAAATTTCGAACTGTTGAAAATTTTAACCAAAGTTGGGGGTTGAGACACCCAAACCCCCCTGTCGCCACGTCTCTGAGTGAAGTACACACCGGGACAAATAACAACTAAGAAATATATTTCCTGCATTATATTTTCGACCTTATAAGGTTCCATGTCATAACTACAAAATGTTCCCAGGTTTTGTACTGGTGGAATATGATATCTGCGGGCGTCAGCCATAGTAGACTTTCATGGCGTGATCTAAACCTTTTCATGGCTGGAGCTTCCTGAATTTTTTAGAAAGCCCTGTGCCAATGCATTCTCTTATATATGCGAGTCGACCATAGGTCGCCTCGCATATACAAGAGAATGCATTGGCCAAACAACTTTTATACTATTTTTATATTATTTTTTATAATTGTTAAAAAATATAAGAAAAAATGAAAAAACAATGATAAAAAATTGTTAAAGAATGAAAGAAATAATGATAAAAAATAATATAAATTGTTAAAGAATGTAAGAAATAATGATAACAAATAATAAAAATTGCTAAAGAATGTAAGCATTTTTTTCCAAACAATTTCCCAGTTGACACTGACAACTGCTTAATCCAATTACAGTGTCTTGCTAATATAGGGGAGTGTTTGGGGGGGGGGGGGGGCTAACCCTGGGGGGGGGGGGGGGGCTAACCCCGGGATGGTCTAATAGACCGGGAAGTCTATTCCTTCACCCGTCATGTTTTTTGCCTTCAATTCAAATAGAAAGAAAGAAAAGAAAAAAAAAGCAATTTTCGATTCTTCATCGTTTCTTTGTCTTTGTTTTCTTCTTCCTCTTCGCCGGTGGTGGTGCAGACGAAGAGGCATCCGAGGGAGAGGTGTTGCCCGTGTTGCTGGTTTTTCGATACTCCACAGTATCCTGAGGCGTTATTTCGCTAAAATCCTGATTCAGAATCTGGATTCAGATTACATATTGGTCCCCGTACGACTTGGTTCGGCAAAAGAACATACCAGAAATGGGCAGAATCGGTAAACGAACAGACCGTAATCTCAATTACGTGGTACTCCGATTCTGGATTCGGATTCCGATTACGGACTCAAATGTTCGTAATGTAAACAAACCGAGATTTCGCCACCTCGGAGTTTAAAAACACAATAAAACATAAGAATCCGTCTCTTGTGTACAAATTATTGCAGAATATAAACGATCTATACCAAAGAATTTTAAATGCGAAGACAAATTTGTTTTATTGATTGTAAACTGGGAGAATATTACTGAAATTAGCCAAATAATAACGCTATTGATAGTAACGCTGGGGGAGCACTTCGGTTGATGGCGAAGCAAAATTAAATCATTGTTGATTGTCACTTTCATATGTCCATTTCATAATTCCATCCATAAAATACCGCCCGAACGCATGTCGATTTCGAATTCGGCGGATACGTCACCATTGACCGAATTCATATGAACCTGCATGGATATGTCTTCTGCTGTGTTCGTTATTATAATGTTTCTTCTTATTCAAGAAATAGTAGGATTATAATATCGATGGATTATCAGATACACGTATGTACTATCATCTAGTCTTATAGCAATTTCATGTTTAAAATGTTTTGTTTCGTTAAATGCAGTCATTTTGCACAATAGTCTATGTATAGACAACATACATATGTTCTAGGGACGTGGTTAGATGTTTCCTCAAATTTCAGGCCAACTGCACCCCCCCCCCCCCCCCATTGAACCAAACATCAATCTCACAGGTTCGCAGAATTCCATTCGCTCCCCTTGGAAATATCCAACCTGACAAACACCAAGATTGGAAAATTACCAACTTTTACTGGTTGAAAAAAAATCAAACAATGAGAACAATGCCAACCTATATATGGTGTCAAATTAATGTCCAACTAATGTTTTGTCATGCATGAAATTTCCGACTGCTGGAATGTACCAAAGTTTAGTTTAGATATATTTATTTCAAATATATGTCAAATTTAGATAACACATGATATATAACACATACATTTGTTTATACATACAAAGGAATTGGGGGAAAAAATGACTCACTTAAGGGTACCCCCCTCTCCCATATGTTATTACACTGAAATAATAAATAATTAGTAATGGCAAAGCAACATGACTACCAAAACAAGTTGAACATATATACAGATAACTGGACACCCCCTCTCCCGAGTTAGTCATAAGTCTGTATATGTATTTATTTAAAATCGGGTTTGTTTATTGTGTTTGCTGGCTTGTACGTATCATTATTTGGAACAGTTAGTCAAAATAATCCTGATTTTCCTCACGTATGAATGACTGCACAGCTAAGCAAATTGTACCAAAGTTCGGGGTGGGGGTCGAGACACCCAACCAACCCCTGTCGTCACGTCTCTGTTCAACTGACAAGTTTCGTGTGTTCTTCACAACATCTTCGGAATTTGATTCAGGAGGCCTAGAACTGTCACGTTTAGATATGCTTGCCCTCATCAATAAACAGACTTTAACTTGAAAAAAAAGATGCGATTAAGTCGGATTGGCAGCAAATTATGTGCCGTGTATATACACATAGAAGAAAAGCATGACTTTCACAACAAACATGAACTTTATAAATATAAGATACAAATGATACTTGTGTCAAATACATGAGCCATGTTTGACGCTGGGAGAACATTAAACATAGTTTCGGAGACCACGTGGATTTCAAAATCTGACCTAGAATCGGGAATTAGCCCCGCCCCCGTAATCGGCTTCGGATTCTCAATCCGAATTTTAGCGAAATAACGACTCTGGCCTCTGATGATCAGAGTCTGATCTTGTATTCCATGTTAGCCGGGTCACTAGCGTCTGCTGCAGTATATATTTTGTCGTGAAACACCAATTCGCTTTCTGATTTGGTGAAGGCGACCTTTTGTTTGTTTCCTGCAGCAGCGAGTACCCGGCTCATCAGCTCTTCTAAGAGGTCATCTTCATCAGGTGGTTCTCTCACCCTGGGTGGAGACTCCGGCTCATACCTCGGCGTCTCCGGGACTGTGAAGGAATCCTCCCTCTGTGGTGGAGAATCCAGCCACATCTCGAAGTTGGACTGTTCCATCGCAGGAACCGCCGGGGTGACATCAGTCGGTTCCTGCTGTGTTTGTGGTATTACAGTCGCCACCGCATCCACTGCAGAGGCTGTCTGTGTGGTCTCGGTCGGCCTTTGAGATGGTACATAAGTGGATGCGGCACCCGGGAGTGGGTCCCGTCGAGGGTGCTGTCCAGGGAGGACCAAGTGGGAGGTAGCTGGGCGTATCTCAGCCTTCCTCTCAATCCACCTGACCCTTCTTTCGGCATCCCTGCGACGGTGTCCCGGGCTTTTCTTCTTATTCGTCTGTGTAGCCACTCCAACTGTGGTCTTGGTCTTCTCCCGGCCGCTGCTGGTAGAGGGTGCGACGCTGAACTCCAAGGCCACGTCCAACCGACCCTTATGTGCATGGCTAGTCTAACGCACACAATGGGCCGATTGGAAGCCTCCCATGACTGTCCCTTGCTTGCAAACTTGGCTGGGTATGAGCTCCATAAGCCTAATCCAAAACCAAGCTCGACAAAAAAAGTCATGAACCACCTAAGGGATTAACGCGAAGCGCTGGCGAGCCTTCCCATTGAGTGACCGGAGAACGAATGATGTTACAATGTCTTGCTAAATTTGTTACAATGTTGTTATATTACCAAAAACAAAGCGATAGCCAGAGCAGAGATTCATGGCATGATCTACTCACCCACAACTTTCGCTGAAATTTTCAAGAGTTGGAAATTTCATGCCAATCAATAGGCTTAATGTGATACGAAACACTCCTCGCGCGGTCGGTGGAGAGTTCACTTAACCTACAAACACTGCGATGCAGTTGACTGCTGTCTGATAAATGTACAAAATATTTTTGATGTTGTTTGTTTGTTTATATGTTTTTTTCTAATCTGGTTTTCATTGTTCTTTACAGTAAGAAAAGCATGCGGGAAACGAAAAACTACACATTGCTCTGTCTCTTATTTGTGATTTTGGAGCCAGATTATGCTTTGTCCAACATTGATCTCCCAAGACAAGAACCCGGCGAAAATTTAACCCTAGCAGATAAGCACATGATGTTGGAGTGTGATTATTGCATGTATGCAAGTTCGTCCTGTCATCAACGCGTCAAAGACCTCGCAAACCCGATATGTTACTCATGCGCAAACTGTTTCGACGATTTGCTTTGCTCCGTGTATGGTGACTGTTGCGAAGAAGTTTGGTACGTGACTGAAAGGCGGACAGAGTGTATGTCTACGTCACTGAAGAACAGAACCAATCATACGGGATATAACATGGTGAACGTCTGCTCGCGAGAAAACAACGACTCCTATCTCGCAGAGAATTGTGGGAAGGAAAATGATTTAACAGATTTCGACGTTAGTCTGGACATTCCCGTCGTACAAGGAAACGGAATAACGTTCCGGAATAAATATTGCGCGCTTTGTAATGACGTAACCGATTTCGAAAAGTGGAAAGTCCAAACTCATTGCCTCTCTGCGTTCGAAATTTCTTCTACTCTGACCTACGATGGAGTCATGACCGTTATGATGCAAAACGGCACATGCACCGTGGATGTCACACCGCCAACGTGGTTGCTGAAATTTTGGGAGCCCCGGTTGTGTTTCGCACCATCAGTCAGAATACGCTCGTGCAACGTAACTGGACGGTGGACTGAGTATAACAAAAACATCGAAGAAGGATGCACCTCGTTCGCGAGGTCAATATCATACAATTCTCAAAGCAAAGACGTACAGTACGACAACATATTTTGCCTGATGTGTAATGGCGATTTAGTCCAACAAACACCAAGGGATTGTGTAAAGACCTCCTTTCCATACGTGTCATTTGCAGAAATTCTCAACTTCAATATAGCAGACGACACGGATGAAGAAATACGATGTGGTCGTGGTTATAGATATGATTCTACATTGGTAAGCTCATGGTTCTGTGCCATTCGTATCACACCCCCAACTTCATCTATCCCCCGAAGGATGCAGGGCATCAAGCAGACTCAAGCTCCATGCAGAGTTCAGTCCCCTGCTACCAGGACTTACCCTTTCCAGCACCTACACATATAATGTGAAGAAATCACTCATTTATTTATTTGAGACTTTTGTAGATTACAATTCATTATGCATTATTCTGAGAAACTGAACTGCCCATATTCATTTGAAAATTGTTTAGATCAAGCCAGAATGAATTGTAACTGACAAAACACTTCAATGAAAAATGTTAGATTTAATTAAGAAAATACACATACCGGCAGCGGTCATATAAAACTCTGTTTTAGCTTGGCATGAAGTTTCGGCACCTGGACGTTTCGGCACTTAGTTTTCAGGACGTTTCGGCACCTGTGTTTTCGACACTTGGTTGTTTCGGTCCAAGCACTTGGGAGTTTCGACACTTCGTCGAATACATTTCCGCACATGATTTAGTTATTATTTTTGACATCATTAGTATACGGTCGAGAATTTTAGATGCAGTTATGTCTTCTGTCTTTTCGTGGCACAAAGGAGAAGGAAATGTATAGCACATTTCGTTTGAAAAATAATTGTTTTCTCAATGTTTTCTCGTTGTGTGTTATGAAAAGTGAGGCTAATTTCACTGCATTTGGCATGTTGCACGTTGATCGTTGGGCCTTTCGAAACACCGCGGCAATTAAGTCTCAACTATCTCCGCGGAATATTGAAAGTCAAGCTTTGGGCTTTTGTGCCATTCGGATCTTATCGTCAAGTTTCGTCTATTTTCACAGAACATTGCGTGGTAATCTTGTGGCATTGTGACACAATTAAAACGACACAAAAACAACTTTAACCCTTTACCCAACAAACCGGCCAAAACCGGCCAAATAAAGCTTCAACAGCCTAAAATATCTTCGGTCTGTCTCAATAGAACCATACAAATATGTGTATCATTGGAACCGGCTCCTTGACCACATTGTGATAGTTACAGTTATGCCCTGTGCCAATGCATTCTCTTATATATGCGAGTCGACCATAGGTCGCCTCGCATATATAAGAGAATGCATTGGCCTAAAAAAATCTTTTTTTAACACTTTTTACCATTTTTTCTTACATTCTTTAACAATTTTATAATTTTCAATGTGTTAAGCCAATGCATTCTCTTATATATGCGAGGCGACCTATGGTCGACTCGCATATATAAGAGAATGCATTGGCACAGGGCCGTTCTGTTGGGTAAAGGGTTAAAGCCAGATCAATTCACGTAAATCAACTTTCATTTATGCAAAATACGAGGAGATTTCATATATTACCATATATAAACAGCACGGTGAAAACGAAAGTAAGAAATTACCCTCTGGGACCTCATTCTGCTTAGGCCTCATCTTCTGGGAAGTATCTATAGTCTCACAATAATATTGTTTTTCGTTACTTTATCTCTTCTTGGAAGTTTGTATCTCCCCTGATTTGCAGAAGATAAATTGCAAAATCGAGGTGACTAATGCGTCAACATCACCAACTTCAACTGGAGTCTTTTCATAGCAGTTGAGGCCTAAGCAGAATGAGGTTCCAAGAGGGTGAATTTGGTGACGCTAGCCCGACTTGCGGGATAGTGTGACTAAATTCACCCTCTGGGGACCTCATTATGCAAATGATTGACACGCTATTTGTAGATAGACAACCCCGCATGTGTGAATGCCTACCCCAGTGCCGAGTGGAGGGCGGTGATAAGATGTCGGGTCGCCCGGTAAAATTATAATCACAAGCACCTTCATGTGGGTACCGTGGAATTAAGGCCTACTCTTTGATGTCATCGCGGGTACAAAACCAAATAATCTCAATAAATAAATCAATCAATCAATCAATAAATCAATCAATCAATCAATCCGCATATCCTCGCCGAACATTGGATTAAGCTTTGGCTTTACATGGCGTTGTGCCATTCTGATTGCCTTGAAAAGTTCCGTCTATCTCCGTCGAAATATCCGATAATATAGCATTTAATTATAGCTTGTCATTATAATCTACGTTTTAGTCGGAGATTAATGTAATGGAACCATTCTCAACGACTCGGCAATTCCCGCTTTGCTGGGGTAATAACCTCTTCCATAACTAGAAATGAGGTTTCCTTTCGTTTTGGTAATTCGGTATACCACCGCGGCCGTCTCTAAATTATCTTATTCTAACGAAAAATCGCTGCCGAAAATATCGTTAAGTTTCACAGTACATTTTAAAGTGCTGTTCTGATTCAACTTTGTTAGCTTCCCACTGTTAAAAATCCGTTAATTATGTTTCAGGATGGATGTCGGGAAATCCATTGCCCGCCTGGCAGGTGGCTCAACGGTGACAACTGCACAAAGATAGTATCCACTAGCGACACCTATATATACACCGTGCAAATATACTACGTCATTACACCGGAGCTCAAGCTAAACGGATGCATGGAAAATATCGGAGACGAAATGGAACGAGTCGCACAGACAATGGTCATAGATATGTCCTTCATTGATAGTAATCAGTTCATAGGCCCGGGGATACAGGTCTACAAAATAGTTGTGCGCGAGCGAGAAAGCTGCTCTAACGTTAGTTCGCAAGTGACAGGAAGTGGGTTGTATATGGAACGAGTTTTAGGCATGCGCATAGAAGTACTTTTTGCTATGGATAATGATGACACGATTGACCAGAAATCAGACGCTATGCACAAGGTGTTCGATAAACGAGACATTTCTTACTTCCACGAACAACACAATGTCACATTCGTTGCAACAACAAGCAAGGAGTACAGCCAGCTTCTCGAAGTAGAATCGATGACGTCATCTCCAGAACGTAATCCAAGTGAAGAACTCGTGACGTCGATAAGGTATTCTACACCGGACCAAGATCACGTCTTTGTTGAGTTCTCGAGAACGCTTTTCTGTCCTTACGTCATCTTAACTGGGACAGAGTTCTTCTCCAATGGTTCCAATGAATCGATCTTCATAATTTCAATTGGGCAGAACATTGACACACATGACGCGAGAGTTGTGGATGCCAAACGGGCTCACGTTTGCTCAGATGTATATTTTGAATCGCTACTTAACTCAACTTCAGCCAGAGGCGGCGTTGATATAGCTGATGTTTTGAGTCTCGTTTGCACGAGCTTTTCTGTGTTTTTCCTTCTGATAACGTTTCTTGTCCACTGCATAATCAAGTCGTTGAGAACACTCCCGGGCATGAACAACATGGCTCTAATTATGAGCTTAATGATAGCCCAGACTGTGTTCCAGTTTGCAACCGGCCTCACGCAAATCCGCGTGCTGTGCGAGACGATCGGCGCACTCACTCACTACACGTGGCTCGTAGCCTCGTTCTGGATGAACGTCTGCTGTGTCAACATGTACCGCGTTTTTAGCTGCAGATTTTCAAAAAAATCTAATACATCTGATTTTCGAAGATTCAGTCACCATTTTTTGTACGCGTTTGGCGCGCCATTGTTGATAGTTGCCATCAACATTATAATTAACGTAGAAACAACGGATGGCGACGTTGGTTACTTCGGACGTATATGCTTCATCAGAAGCAAGCTGCTCCTTGGTTTGACCTTCGCTCTCCCTGTGGCCATGATAGTGATCACCAACACTGTTTTATTCAACGTGGTGGTTGTCTCAATCAGAAGGCAGGCGCACGCAAGTTCATTTGCCGCATCGAACAGACGATACTTACATGTTTACTTCCGGTTGTCAACAATCACGGGAGTTGCTTGGTCGTTTGGCTTCGCTTACCAGGCGTTTCGTCTGGAGTTCCTCAAGTATCTCTTCATCATATTCAATGCATCACAAGGCGTCTTCATTTTTGCTGCGCTAATTTGTAACGCCAACGTCATCGCGAAGATTCGGTTCCTAAGGAAACAGGCAGCGTGGAAGAGAAATTCTACGGCGACGTCGGCGCTAAGTTACAGCACAAAGAACATTCAAACTATTCAGCGGTAGAAACTTGCCGGAGGCTGAGTGTACAGCTTGGTAGAGTGGTAATGTCGCAGGAGCTATACTCGACCTTCACCCAGAATCGTCAGTCACGTTAGTGGATGTTCCGACGACCACGATTCAATCGTAAGTGGAAGGATTTCTGTCGTAGGAAGTAACCGATAGTTATACTGCGCATGCTCACGTCAAAATCGCAAGTCAAAAAATAATATCAAGCACTGTTTGATTTTAGAATCGAAATCGTGGCGTATCCTTGGATATCTCCACTTGCGACGTAATCGCAGCCGTGTGTACTTAAAAATCGTGGCTGGAAAGATCGCAGTGTAGTCAATCACATGCTTTACGAACAACCTACAATATCATCATGTATACGACGACATCGCAATCGTGTGAACAAACTATCCACGATCTCGTCGGGCCCGATTCCTCCACTTACAATTGTATCGTGGTCGTCTGAACGTTCACTTATATTCAACTAATTAACGGATCTCAAAGTGGGGGGGGGGGATATCTTGATATATAAGTCAAATTGCACATGCTGGGTGGTTGGAGTAGATTTGAGATTATAGATGCGCGTCCTACGAGTATATATACCGTTATATATGAGGTCAAGGACGAGTATAGCTCTTGCAACATTACCCATCTAGCGTAAAGCTGGCGTGTCCATGGCCAGGAAAAGATCCATGCAGAGTTCAGTCCCCTGCTACGCAGGACTTAATTACCGCTACGATCACCTACACATAATGTGAAGAAATCACCCATTTATTGGAGACTTTTGAAGGTTACAATTAATCTGCATTATTCTGAGAAAGTGAACTGTCATTATTTATTTGAAAATTGTCCAGATCAAGCCAGAATTAATTGTAACTGATAAAAAATGTTAGATTTAATTAAGAAAATACACATGCCGACAGCGGGCAGACATAACGTAGCGAGGGGACTGAACTCTGTTTTGCAGTTTGGGTCACAATTGTAATATCTAAACCGTCGCTTCAAAATTTCGGATAGCTGCTACATGTCCTACATGGAACGCGTGCAGTCAATTAACTTGATATCTCTTGCATGAGTTATTGTACGTATGCCCTATGTGTTAAATGGGTTATGTGCATTTTACGAACATCTATTAAAGATACTCAATCCGATTAAACACCCCTAAATAATGCTAACCACTGTGAATTATGGTATCAAATTTAGATTAAACACCCCTAAATTACTATTTCTTTTGGCTTCGGGGGTAAAAAATATTTGATTCGAGTCGGGGAACATACCCTCAACGCTCAGAGTGATCAGATATCTATTTTTGAAGTTTGTTATTTCAATTGTTTGTGGCCCAGAAACACGCCGTCAAAAGGATGGTCTCGGTCAAAATTGGGGATGAAGATGGATAACTCTAAAAACAAAGGTAATACAGCAAAATTCGTGAATAATCGAGTGATAATACGGCCATATTTCGTTGAACAAAATATTGATAAATAAAACGTTTTGGGAAATTGTATACCATAGATGACAGTGTTTAGCATTATTGTGTTGCAATTAATCGATTCTGATAACGAAAGCGTGTTTTGAAGAAATGTTGTTGTTGTTGTATCTTGATGATATGGGGACCCTCTGATCGGATTGAGTACCTTTAAATGGTTTATGTGTTTTGATGTTTACAATCGGGACTCAATCGATACCTATTTTCCTTGTAAATTTAAGTTATAAAATAAAAGGTTTTAACGATTACTGATTGTTGAATGTGAATTGTTCGTGGACGAGTGTATACCGTCAGAGTGTATTCCGTCAGAGTGTATTCCGTCCGTCAGAGTGTATTCCATCAGAGTGTATTCCGTCAGAGTGTATTCCGTCAGAGTGTATTCCGTCAGAGTGTGTATTCCGTCAGAGTGTTGTCCGCCAGAGTGTATTCCGTCAGTGTATTCCGTCAGAGTGTATTCCGCCAGAGTGTATTCCATCAGAGTGTATTCCGTCAGAGTGTATTTCGTTAGAGTGTATTCCACCAGAGTGTATTCCATCAGAGTGTATTCCGTCAGAATGTATTCCGTCAGAGTGTATTCCGTTAGAGTGTATTCCGTTAGAGTGTATTCCACCAGAGTGTATTCCATCAGAGTGTATTCCGTCAGAGTGTATTCCGTTAGAGTGTATTCCGTCAGAGTGTATTCCGTTAGAGTGTATTCCGCCAGAGTGTATTCCGTCAGAGTGTATTCCGTCAGAGTGTTTTCCGTCAGAGTGTATTCCGTCAGAGTGTATTCCGTCAGAGTGTATTAAACAAATTTAAAATCTAAACCGCTTTGAGTTAGAGACTTGATTGGCGACATTGGTTCACGATATATAGAGTTATTCCCCCAACATGGTGTCTACATGTCTACTGTTCGATACTCGATACGATATTGGTTCACGACCATACATGGTGTATATATGTCTAATGTTCGATACTCGATACGACATTGGTTCACTACCCTACAACATTTTGAATACAGTGCGTATATCGAGTATCGAACAGTAGACATATATATACCATGTAGGCTACATGGTGTATATATGTCTACTGTTCGATACTCGATATACGCACTGCATTCAAAATGTTCATTATGCAGAGGTTGCTGTTAACCCTTTCATGACGGGAGCTGCATGCGCTGGTGCAGCATTAAAGATCATATATATAAAAAAGAGCGTTGCGGCGAGATGTACGAAGCTTGTGTATTTTACACAATGTGTTTCCAGGAGATAGACACACGGCGAGATGTACGAAGCTTGTGTATTTTACACAATGTGTTTCTGGAGATAGACACACGCAAAACTCGTTTGTTTCGCGCTCTGCGTGTATAATGTTTCGCTGATTCTTGGTATACATGGGCATGGGAGTTTTATTTATAGAAATGGGAATTTTTGGGACGGATTAAAAGTCGAACTGCGATCCGGGGGCCGAGTCCGGTAAAAGGTGTAGTTGCATGGGAATTCTGGTGAGATGCATGAGAAACCTTCAGTGATAAACCGTATATATATAGTTGTTGTAATAATTTGAAGGATTAGTTGTTTTAACGGAATTATGAGTTGGTCATTCGTGAAACCAATATATTTTATATTCTATAATTACAATCATGGGTATATACTATATGATCTTGAACGCGTTACCATTTCTGACATTGGTTTTCTTGTTCTTTTGTAACGACAAGAAATGTTTGGGCGATCGGGCGTCCGTATCAATTGATAAAACAATACTCATCTTAAAGGCATGAATGCCGTGCATGTGTGATTATGATCATAGGATGCAGTGTTATTTGACCTCAGACGAATTAAAGGCAATACAGAGCGTTTCTTATAAGCTAGGACGACGTGTAGACAAATAAGTACACATACATATGTTCACATCAGGAGAATATCATGGGATTAGCGCCTTTGGTGACGACTTAAAGGGGAGTTAATAAATTGTGTGATCAACAAAGAGCATTTATCATCAGCTCAAGATATGTGTAGAAAATTGGTGTACATGGAGGTAACATGAGACAGGGGATGAGGTCACGGGATATGTGATGTTGGCCTCAAATGACTTATATTTTAAGCTGCACTAATAATTAGCAATAAAAAGCGTTTATTGTCAGCTTAAAGATGGATGGTAAACTTTATTAAGGGGCACTCATAATTCACTAATTCTTCACAAGATTGTTCTGCATGTCATGTTTGTCACCCGTCCTTGACCTTGTAAGACAGTGTATTCTCATATATATGCGAGGCTCCACATGGGAGACTCGAATATATAAGAGAATACACTGGCACATGATATTTAATGCTGCACCAGCGGTTAATCATTAGTGGGCCTATAGTTTATTGAAAACGCCATAGACAAAGGAGGGTGGAACCGAACATTTATACATGTTTTTTCAACTATTGATCCTAACTATTTAAACTATAATTACACAGCAAACAATATCAGGTTCCTTGACCAAATTATAAATGTTTCATGGTTCCGCCATCGGGAAGTTTTAGAACCAAATGAGGAACAATTGGTTACAAAGAACCAAGTTTATTGGTTCCGCCATGGGGAAATTGTAGAATCAAAACGAGGATAATTTGGTTCCGGATATTTTTTTACTGTATATTTATTGTTTAAAGGTACTCATTCCGATCAGACGCTCCTAAATTACTATTTCTTTGGCTTCGGGGGTTAAAAATATTTGATTCGAGTCGAGGAACCCACCCATCAAAGCTCAGAGTGATCAGATATCGAGTTTTGAAGTTTGTTATTTCTCGAGATGTATAATGATATGTGGCCCAGAAACACGTGGTCAAACGGAGGGTCTCGGACAAAATTGCGGATGAAGATGGATAACTCTAAAATAAAGTGGTAATACGGTCAAATTTCGTGATACTTTAGTGATAATACGGCCATATTTTGTTGAACCAAATGTTGATAAATAACAAGTTTTGGGAAATTTAATACCATAATTGACAGTTAGTGATTAGCATTATTTTGTTGCAATAAATCGATTCTGATAACTAAAGCGTATTTTGAAGGAATGTATTTTGTTGATCGTCTGATCGGATTGAGTATCTTTAAATAGTATCAATAGTATCAAAAAACATTTATAACTTGGTACTACTTAGTTTGTATTTGTCTCAGAATATGATGTTATACAGAAGAAATGATCAAATGTGCTGCGCAAACTTTAGGGAGCGTCACGCCTAATCACAATTGACACTCAACAAACATTGGTGCGCGGGCTAACGTGAGAAACAAATGGACTAAATGATAAATCAATCATGCCACAGAAATTTGTATTAGAATACATATTCCAGGCACACTCGACGGAGAACCTATGTTTGTCCTACATTCACCAGTTTGTTATTCCGCCTTTTATATGAGCATCAACCAGAGACTGAACCAAAAACAAAACATTAACCCTTTCTTCTCTAAAGCATCATTGATGAGTAGTTATCCATATGAGCTATTTGGATAATAAGTTAACCCTTTCTTCTCTAAAGCATCATTGATGATTAGTATCCATATGAGCTGTTTGGATAATAAGTTAACCCTGTCTTCTCTAAAGCATCATTGATGAGTAGTTATCCATATGAGCTGTTCAGATAATAAGTTTAACCCTTTATATACTAAAGCATCATTGATGAGTAGTTATCCATATGAGATGTTCAGATAATAAGTTTAACCCTTTCTTCTCTAAAGCATCATTGATGAGTAGTATCCATATGAGCTGTTTGGATAATAAGTTAACCCTTTCTTTTCTAAAGCATCATTGATTATTAGTTATCCATATGAGCTGTTCAGATAATAAGTTTAACACATTCTATACTAAAGCATCATTGATGAGTAGTTATCCATATGAAATGTTCAGATAATAAGTTTAACCCTTTCTATACTAAAGCATCATTGATGAGTAGTTATCCATATGCAATGTTCAGATAATCAGTTTAACCCTTTCTTCTCTAAAGCATCATTGATGAGTAGTTATCCATATGAGCTATTCAGATAATAAGTTTAACCCTTTCTATACCAAAGCATAATTGATGAGTAGTTATCCATATGAAATGTTCAGATAACAAGTTTAGCCCTTTCTTCGCTAAAGCATCATTAATGAGTAGTTGTCCTTATGAAATGTTCAGATAATAAGTTTAACCATTTCTTCTCTAAAGCATCATTAATGAGTAGTTATCCATATGAAATGTTCAGATAATAAGTTTATCCCTTTCTATACTAAAGCATCATTGATGGGTAGTTATCCATATGAAATGATCAGATAATAAATTTAACCCTTTCTATACGAAAGCATCATTGATGAGTAGTTATCCATATGAAATGTTCAGATAATAAGTTTAACCCTTTCTTCTCTAAAGAATCATTGATGAGTAGTTTGGGTGGGGTCTCGAAAGCTACAAATCGCTAAGGGACTTAGTTGAATGTATCGGTCCGAATAATCTGGGCAAGAAGGTACAATATGATGTTTTACTTGAATAGCTTAGAGTTAGCCACCCCGCCTGGTAGCTTTCTGGGTCATATATAGCCCCTGCATGCGTCGGGGAAATCCTGATCCACCACTGATATAAATAAGAGAGGGCTGGTAATTATTTAAATAGAAAGTCTACCATATGGGTTATCACACGAATAATTATTTTAAGTGGGCTGGCGATTCGGTCCAAGATAACGGCTTATCTACATTCCGACTTAATTGGAACACGTGGGCAATGATTGGGTTGTCAGTGGACACATATTACATCGTCTGTATGATCCATGTAAAACGCCAAATACACGATAATTACAGATATTACATGCATGTGTGTATCCACCCTTAGGGTTTATCATCAAATCCTTCTATAAAGATAACAATTCATCCGATAATCACATGAACAATAACAAGCGGGCGCAAATTACGTTTACGTACATGATCATATTATTTACACAAGACTTCATTATGTTATCGTATAGGTTGCATATACTGTAATTGATATGTATTTTTAACCGAAATGAATCTTATCTTATCAGGGTCTCCGTCCTGAGTTTGGTTTATGGTTCTAACCAGAATTGTTATGGATGTTCAGCGTCACGATGACTTTCAATTCGTATTGTTCGCAGATTTAGTTTTCGGCTTGTTAAGTTCTAGAATTATTCTTTTTCACTTATTTTGAAAAAAAAAGATTTGCACACAACAATCTAAATGAAATTGTGCATAAATCTCCATCATCTTGGGAACTATTACATGAGGTCATCGTGTTGTTGTTTTGGTAGATTCAATATTTTAACGTTATCATTCTTAGTTTAACGAGGTCAGAAATGACTCTTGTTTCGATTAATGGACTGCAGTTATAACCGAAAAGTTTTAAAACAAATTATCACAGCCGGTTATATGGTAAATTTGTCTTATAACTGCATAGGCTTAATATGAATATTTATTTCTTATAATGCCACGCGTTATTTCACAAGAGAACCGCCAAAGTAGACACTTCCCCAGATATATATATATATAGCTTCATCTGAGGAAGATACGTTATTTATCAAAACCGCGTGGTCTGGTTTGATTTTGTTTAAACATGGTGTTGTAGGTTGGTAAGCTGACTACATAGACACAATACAGAGGCCCATCGACATCCAGATAAGAAGGGACACACGTGTGCCACACATTGTGATGATATATGTTCGGATGTTACAAGAATCGTTACAATTTTATCTGATGACTCTTAAAAAAGCCAGAATTGCATAATTTGGAGCAATACGATATATGTATATTCGATAAGATGATTCGGTTTCATTGTCGCGTAACGGTCTACTCGAGTGGGAACGAGTCATAAAGTCTGTAAAATAAACATGATTATAACAAATCGTTAATACGCCGTAGCGTGTCGTCCGGCATGTGTGGTCTATATACAAACTCCAAGCAATGTTAATACTAAACGAATATCCGATTAGCTGCATGCATGCGAACGGCAGCATTCACGTGCGTGTGATCAAGGCATCGCGTTATCATTCATTCACGTTATTGAGATCGCAAATATGAATGCTGAGATGAATGTTCAATTTATTTCAATTGAAATACATTCATAATATAATATGCAGACATTATTTCGAATATGTTATGGATTCATATTTCAGTTGACATTCGCAATACAATTGATCAGTCTCAGATACACATAAAACACTCGAAAACTCATCAGAACTCCTTAACTGGTTCGCTGCTAAATATCCTACATACACATAATAAAATGCGTATATTTATTTCAATAAACAGAAAATCATTGAATTTTATGCTCGGAGTAGGTAATTTGCACTCTTTTCTCAAATATGAGCCCCATATATATACATTTGTGATTATGTTATGAGCCTGGATGTCTCACTAGGCTATGGTTATGATCCTGGATGTCTCATTAGGCTATCACTATGAGTCTGGATGTCTCATTAGGCTATGGCTATGGGCCTAGATGTCTCATTAGCCATTAGGCTATGGTTATGAGCCTGGATGTTTCATTAGACTATGGTTATGGGTTCTGGATGTCTCATTAGGCTATGGTTATGAGTCTGGATGTCTCATTAGGCTATGGTTATGGGCCTGAATGTCTCATTTGGTTATGGTTATTAGCCTGGTTGTCTGTTTGTCAAAGTAGGTTATGGATATGAGCCTGGATGTCTGATTAGGTTATGGTTATGAGCTTCATTGTCGGCCGCCTTTGGGCAAAACATTTGTAAATTTTCTCAAACTTTTCGCGATAGAAGTACCTTTTCTGACAATTTTATTGGTCGGCATCCATTCAAACTTCACAATGTCACAATTTAATTATATATTTAACAATATTTCTTAAATATTACCTGACAAACGCTATTTAAATGATTAAACTAATCAAAAGTAGACTAAACAAGACAGTGTAAATTTTGCCAAAGCCCATATCTGGGCTTCCAGCACTCTTACATAGGGTCCAAATATGGGCTTTCAGCACTGAACCAGTTAATTGATACGCATATGTACTGCACAGAAGCTCGGCGTTTGGTCACATCTTCATCTGTGCCGTTAGCATCTTTCTGGACCGACAGTGGTCCCTTCATATCGCGCGGATATTGAGAACGACACGGATTTTTTAAATTCTGTCAAATCATATGCTTCATTGACAGATTCAATACCGGCATTTGTTTTGGAAGCGTGGGAGTCCAGGAACTATACTAGTGAATGGATGTTCTCGAAAATTTTAGTGAGCAAATGCAAAAACGCCAATTTTTTTTTAATGGTCTCATCTGGGAAAACTAAATGACAACTAGTGGATAAATACTCCTGCTTCGTGTGTGGACATACACATGCGATGCTCGATGTCTGTATTGCGATGAGAAACAAACATATCCCCATATCATATACGTGAAAATGACTTTCCCATATTCTCGGTTTTGGCGATACCCTCGGTTTTGGCGATACCCTCGGTTTTGGCGATACCCTCGGTTTTGGTTTTCCCCATTTCATATACGTGAAAATGACTTTCCCATATTCTCGGTTTTGGCGATACCTTCGGTTTTGGCGATACCCTCGGTTTTGGCGATACCCTCGGTTTTGGCGATACCCTCGGTTTTGGCGATACCCTCGGTTTTGCGATAGCCTCGGTTTTGGTTTTCCCCATATCATATACGTGAAAATGACTTTCCCATATTCTCGGTTTTGGCGATACCCTCGGTTTTGGCGATACCCTCGGTGTTGGCGATACCCTCGGTGTTGGCGATACCCTCGGTGTTGGCGATACCCTCGGTTTTGGCGATACCCTCGGTGTTGGCGATACCCTCGGTTTTGGCGATACCCTCGGTGTTGGCGATACCCTCGGTGTTGGCGATACCCTCGGTGTTGGCGATACCCTCGGTTTTGGCAATACCCTCGGTGTTGGCGATACCCTCGGTTTTGGCGATACCCTCGGTGTTGGCGATACCCTCGGTTTTGGCGATACCCTCGGTTTTGGCGATACCCTCGGTTTTGGCGATACCCTCGGTGTTGAAGATACACTCGGTTTTGGCGATACCCTCTGGTAGAGATTGTTATTTTCTCCCCCTCCGTCTCGAGTTCTGGACACTAAATCCGGACATTTATGGGAACATCTCATTTTATACTCAACATAATATATGCAACAAACGAATTAATTTGAGCACTTGATTTATTGCAAGAATATACTCATATGTGATCTATGGACGATGCAAACAACATGGTAATTATAATGAAATTGAATTGATGACTCCAGAAATGTATTCATTTTAATTATAATTACCAAGTTGTTTGCATCGTTCATAGAGCACATGAGTGTATTTTGCGCTAATCGATTGAAATTCATTCATTTATTGCATATATTCTGTTGAGTATAAAATAAGATGGTCCCATAAATGGCCGACTATAGCGTACCCATTAAAGAGATTGACAACCAATAAATGTTACCAATATATATATTTTCAAGTCACTTTTTCTGTTGTCACATTAATATATATCATATATATCTATAACCTGTCGTTCTCATTTGCGTCGCCTTGGTTTCGGAGGCGCCCTCTTTTTCTTCGGCGATGGGGATTTGGAACGCCCCCTTTTCGGAGAACTTGACTTCAATTTTGGACTCTTTTTACTTGGAGAGGGAGATCTAGATTTCGATTTCGATTTCGATCGTTTGTCTTTTTTAGATTTGTCTTTTCTGCTTTCTCTTTCTTTTGATTTCGATCTGTCCCTTTTGTCACTTGCATCTTTACCTTTCTTTTTGTCTCGTCTGTCTATCTTTTGTTCCTTCTTGTCTTTCTTGTCTTTCCTTTTGTCATCATCAGACTCATTGCGTTCTTTTTGTTTCTTTTTCTTTCCACTCAACTTATTCATGACATCGCCGCCCAGCTCATCCTCTGTAATGTAACCATAATTTCGTAAGGTGAGTTTTGAAAGCATATATATATATTTGTTTTTAACCCTTTGTTGACTGGAGCTGCGCTGGTGCAGCATTAACCCCTCCGCGACTGGAGCTTCCTGAAAGTTTGCAAAAACCCTGTGCCAATGAATTGTCTGATATGTGCGAGTCTCCCATAGGGAGGATCGCATATATAAGATAATGCATTGCCCTAACAATATTTACCTTAACATTGTTCGACGGTACATTCTCATACATATGGGAGTCTCCCTATATGAATGCACTGGCACATGATATTTAATGCAGCGCCGGTGTAGCTCCCGTCATGAAAGGGTTAACCATTAACCCTTCCATGACTGGAGCTTCCAGATAGGTTTGCGAAAACCCTGTGCCAATGAATGTTCGTATATATGCGAGTCTCCCATGGGAGGCTCATGTATATAAGAGAATGCATTGGCCTAGCAATATTTACCTTGACCCCGTAAGCCAGTGCATTATTATATATATGCGAGTCTCCCTATGGGAATGCACTGGCACATGATCTTTAATGCAGCACCGCCGCAGCAGCTCCCGTCATGAAAGGGTTAAAATTCATGTACCAGTGTATTCTCTTATATATGCGAGTCTCCCATAGGGAGCGTCGCATATATAACATAATGCACTGGTTTAGAAGATCAATGTTAATATTTATTCTCTCATATATGTGCGAGGCGCTCTATGGGATATTCGCATATATAAGAAAATGTATTCTCTTATATATGGACAGTAAGAGTCTGGTGGGATACCGAAGTTGCAGAAGGGGCTGGGTATTTAAATGATGCAGCTGAATTTTGTGCAAACTTTGTAACAGTACACTGTATTTTGTCACTGTTGGTTTAACAATATGATACCGATGGTTTGCCTACGGTATTATACCGTTGCTAGTTTTGACGGCCAAGTACCGTTGCACAAACACGAGGTATGGATAGGATCACCTCCCTTGTGAGATTCGCAATGCATCTCGGGTAAATTCGCCATTAATTGATGTCTCAGTGTCTGTCTCCGTCATTCGCGGGAGATTTGTTTTATAATTTAGTAGGCCTACTTTTTAATATGTTTCAACAGCTTGGGACAGGTTCCAAGCCGTTTAAATAGCACTAACGGTCTACCGAACGGGCTAAAGAAAGTGTAAACAAGCCCTATTTAACCACTTGCGATGTTTTAATAGCGACCGCGAAAATAGGTCACCTAGTAAAATTGGTTTGCACTGCAGTCATTCACTCTATAAGTATTAGTTATAACGGATCACTTTTCACATTTTCGCTAATTTCTCTACTAATAAACGAATCAAAGTAATTATTTTTGTTGGATCTTCTAGTCAGCTATATTACTACTTTGTACCATAAATAAATTTTAGAAAGATTGCATGTGTGATTCCAACAGTACAATGTATCGACGGTGTACTGTTATTTCAACAGTATCCTACCGTGTATTCCAACAGTACAATGTATCAACGGTATACTGTTATTTCAACAGTATCCTACCGTTTACTTCAACAGTACAATGTATCAACGGTATACTGTTATTTCGACAGGGATTGTACTGGCAACTAAGTTGACGGTGCATTACCGTAGTTATAACGTTATTAAATTTTACAGTGTATAACCACAACTAGATTTGTTCTACTCTAACTTATAGAAAATACAATAATTTATTACATGTATATGTTTCCCTATTCACAGTGTATAAACCGTACACACATTAAATCGGAAGTTGTTTTCGAAAAGACGAAAAATGCTATTTTTAGAACGTAAATGTGACAGAAATATCACAACAACACCACAAAATCCAGGTTTCAGACGGACACACGGTTGCACCACATCTACTAACGTAATTATAAATTGTACATACACATTTGCCGATCGTAAGCGGGAGCCATTTGAGCGAAGGACTTTGTTTAATAGATAAAAACGGCCTTTGATCACTTCAGAAAATAATTTTCTCGCAAAAATTCCCTCTTCAAATGTCATTTTAACACATAGCCAGCATCTGTCGGAAACCCCACTATATTGGAACGGAAAGGCCGTTATGTGTGCAACATATATCGACATGCCCTTGGCTCGAGTGTATTCACAATTTAAAAGTAGAGAGTATTTATTTAGACACCCCACTCGTCAGTCTATGTACGCCTAGTTGTGTACGACGACAATACTAGTTGCGATGTTATACAGGAATCGTACAGTAATTATATGTTCCTTTCGATCAACTTAAACATAACTATGTCTTCGAAATGTCACGTCATTGAACTTATAGACTCTGTCTGAATCAAACAAGGTATTCCTATACTATTTAGTTACTTTTATTCGACTCCGCATGTAACAAAGCTGTATTTGGGGGTTGAGGAAATATGTTGTATTCTGTTATGAAATTGTGTATAGGTCAGGGGTGGGGTCTGCAATTGTTTTCCGAACACTAGGCGGGGCGGTGGTTGGTTCTGCAGCCCTGCTTACACATTTTTCCTGGCCCTGTAATTTTGTTCCTAGAGTTATTTTTCTTCAAAATAATGGGACAGAAGGTTTTAAGAATGCTTCTATTATGTAATATGTATGCACTTAACCATTGGTAGGGGGTTTGAGTTCACCAGCAGTTAATAATGGGGAATGACACCAAGGGGTAATAAAATGTCAGCTTGCTAAATGCTCAAGGATCTATCAATGCACATTGGCATGGAAAGGCTGATATTTAAATAGTTCTATTAAAAATCATTTATTCAACCTGGTGTAAATGAAAGCATAACACAATAATAGATTCTTCATATAAATGTAAACTCTTCAAGTAAAGGTACTCAATCCGATTCGATGGTTCGCATATCATCAGATTCCAACAACAACATTTTTGTTTGAAATGCCGCGTCAGTTATAAGAATCCAGTAATTGCCCAAAAACTAATGTTAATCACAGTCAACTATAGTATAAAATTGACCAAAACATGTTATTGTCAACTATCTGACACAAAAAAGTCACTTGTTTTTAGAGTTATCCATCTTCATTCATAATTTGTTCAGATAAGTCTTCTCGTCGACTATTTACTGGGCCACTTAAAATTAAAATAATAGAATTCAAACATCGAGATGTGATCACTCTGAGCTTTGATGGGTCGGTTCCGCGACTCGAATCAAATATCTTTTCGGATTGAGTAATTTTAACTCTTCAAATAAAAATAGACTATTAAACAACTGTAATAAAATAAAACAAATGTGTTAAAACAAACTTTGACCGATTTCAACGTTATTCGGTATATGGGTCGAGGATCACCTATAGATGGGAGCTGTAAAATTTGAATGATTTTTTATGAAAAATATGGCCACTGGCAGCCATCTTGGATTTTACTCTTTGCATCACTAAATCCTTTAACACAAAATGCAGAGCTTATCCCTCATCCGATCATCACCAATCTGTATATGGATCTTCGTTCTGACCTCTCGGTGGGTGCCTTCGATTTTTTCCCAAATTTTGTAAAATAAATGGCTGCCATTTTGGCCATCTTGGATTTTACTCTTTGTATGACCAAATCCTTTAGCACACCTTACAGGTCACATTTATCACCCAATCGTCACCGAACTCCATATGGATCTTCGACGTGGCCTCTAGATGGGAGCCTCCATTGTTCCGCAAAATTTGTTTAAAACAAACATGAGCACCTGAAGCCATATTGGATTTAAAATGTCAATCCATCAGCATACCGTACAGCCCACATTTATTGGAGAATTGTTTTTGAAACTTTACAATGCTGTTGGTATATAAAGGTGGGAATGCTTCTATAATCATGATACGGGACATTGATCAGAAAAGATAGATCAGGAAAACTGAGTAAAATTGTCATTTGAAGCAGTTTGAATGGGGTGGGTCCCTATCCCAGATTCGGAAAACGGATGTGGAGCGGAACAGTGCCTTTCTCTTGTGATTGAAGGTTAATAATGACCATCGGGAGGCCGAGTATCTCTAATATGGAAACCTAATTCATGGGTTCGTCTTTTGACATAAATCCCATCATCACAACTTGGCGTACATATTTTTGGCAACTAGTGATCATCAACTTAAACAACTAGGCGTACATCGACTCAGAGCGGGGTGTCCAAATCAATACTATCTACATTCAAATTATGAATACACTCGAGCCAAGGGCATGTCCATATATGTTACACACGTAACGGCCTTTCCGTTGCAATATAGTGGGATTTCCGACAGATGTTGGATATGTGTTAAAATGACATTTGAAGAGGGAATATTTGCGAGAAAATTATTTTCTGAAGTGATCAAAGGCCGTTTTTATCTATTAAACAGAGTCCTTCGCTCAAATGGCCCCCGCTTACGATCGGCAAATCTGTATGTACAATTTATAATTACATTAGTAGATGTGGTGCAACCGTGTGTCCGTCTGAAACCTGGATTTTGTGGTGTTGTTGTGATATTTCTGTCACATTTACGTTCTAAAAATAGCATTTTGCTTCTTTTCGAAAACAACTTCCGATTTAATGTTTGTACGGTTTATACACTGTGCTATTAAATAGTGGAAAATTACCATGGCGCAGAGCGTTATATCCATCGACTGGACCGAGGCGATGGATAACACTGACCGAGACGATGGATAACACAACATTATTACCTTCTCGGAGATTACTTCCGGTTTATATGCTCGATATTTGTCATTCAGTGGTGAGCAAATCAATTGATGGAATGTAAACAACATGCAGATGTCAAGCTTTCTAACAATTTGAAGTGAACTGTAGGACAAAACTAGCAGTTTGGGGGTGGGGGGTTATAACGTATCGCATATAATAAAAAGAACACCTACGGGTCTTGGTTGAATATCCGAATTATCTCACTCGTGGCTACAAGGAAATACAGCCGCTCGTGGAAATTCTGTATTTGCTTGTAGCCACGAATGAGATAATTCGGATATTCAACCAAAACCCGTAGGTGTTCTCTATTTATAACAATCTATAAATAGGACAGCATCGATCAGTCAGGTAGGAAATAGACAATATTCAAGTGAGAGATGTTCATATATTATCGGTATTTTTATTTTGGATATCTCAATTTTTTAGATTTCAATATGTGTCAAAATAAATGTAAAACATGATCATCGCTCCACAGCAATAATTGTCCCGTTCATGGTGGGGAATCACGTGATTTCGAGTTGATGAGTATCACGCATTTAAAATGCCGAGGCGATCGCAAACGCGACCAGAAACGAGGAAAAAGGTAATAAACTAGAATATGACATTTACATATTAGTATTTTGGCAGCTACGAGCATATGCTATCCTTTTTTTATTCAAACAAGCTGATACCTCATTAGCGTCCAAAATCACATTTGTTTTCTTTAACATTCTGACCGAAATTGTCAGTCGAAGGAGTCTCCTAGATGTATGGACTGGTGAATATCACGAACATCCGACTGGCAGCGTTTGTCAGAATGTTATAGAAAACTACTGAGTATTGCGGAACAAATACGGTATCAACTTGTTTTAATAATAAACTAGCACATGCTCCTAACAGTCAAAATGCTGTGTTTTGTGTCAGTTCATCATAATTATTACGATTTTGTGCGTTTTCGCTCGATTCGGCTATTTTGCATTCGTGGTAACTCTAAACCACGTTATTTCCCCGTCGTGTCGTTTCCATATCCAAACACCATGATAACCTGTTCCTGGAACGGATCCTATATATCTCATATTTAAAAAACAGGCCCTTAGTTTGTTCTATCTCGCCCTTCTATCTGCCGAAGTGGCACTGTCTGTCATGCTTTATATGACAAGTTGACATTCGTAACTTAGAACGTTCATGCCTTCCAATTTATTGACAATAATCTCAAAAGAAATTGTTTGCTTATACACTCGTCCACAAATACAAAAAAAAATGCATAGCGGTTATGAACCCAACTTCAGTTCCTTGTCGATAGAGGCGTGCTGCTCATTTGCATACTACAGCTGGTTTCTGTCGCAATGAAACATCGCACATCAGTCTGCTTGACTACAGTACTATATAGAGTTACTGTTCTTATTCAAGACAAAACGGAATGAATGCATTGTTCGAGTCAAATACCCTTACACGCATACGTGCCCAAAATACAGATAATTGCGTCGACAGTATATTACGTATATATAGATACTATGCAATGTAGGGCGCAAAACAAATATTTTATTATATGTTTGTATACATTGACGTTTGGTTTCGAACTAAGTTGTACCGGTATAATATATGCCTAAAGTCCGCATTAAACCCTCACCAACACGAACCGTGTCAAGAGGCGTGTTTTTATTGTCAACCAAGGAGTATTTCTATACGGTACAGAAACCGTTTGTATATCCGTCTCGTTTCTCGAGATTTATCAGATTTTTTTCATTTGTATAAAAGTAATTTCGCCTTGTATAATATAATACTGTGTTTTAAATTAATGAACTTGCGATAGGACATTCGGAAAATCATTGGTCTCGTCTTCAGCCTCGACAATCTCGTTTCCCAATTTCCGGTAGCTCGTCTATTAATCCTAACATAAAATGTCATACCTGTGTCACCAGAAATCAAACCCGTCGACGAATCGTCAGTTACGTTATACTGATCTGTATGTCCTCTCACAAACGACGCCAACATGGTGAATAAAGGCATAATTATCCTGATCTCGTTTCACGATCATCACATAATTTCAGTCTACATGTATATATCCGAAATTTTGAGAATGCTATACTATGCCTACTTCCGCCCCGAAATAAACGTTGCAACCGGTCATATGTGACGTATACAACGTCACACACGTTGTCATATAATGCCAAACCTCCCATTTATATATTCTTTTTACCGCAATGTATCGTTGGGACTTGCCACATACAGTACTGACTGATCAAGGAATGAGAGTCAATATATACCTATGTCAGTTTGTAGGAGAGCAACACACGAACAGCACTGAGTCGGTGTAAATAGTTAATTTATCCCAATGTGGCACTTCCGGAAAAGTTGCCCGCATCGTTAGTATCGACGAAAAACACCCTTCAGAAAGTCTCTAATTGTCTCTGTTTGTTTGTCATGCGCACTGTGAATTTTTCCGAGTTCGGTTGGGAGAATTAACAAAAAATAATTCTCAGAAAAAGTTAATTGTTCGACGCTTCATGACTATTTGTCGTCGCTTCATGACTATTTGTCGTCGCTTCATGTCTATTTGTCGTCGCTTCATGACTATTTTTCGTCGCTTCATGACTATTTGTCGTCGCTTCATGTCTATTTGAACCAAAATAAATAATGAAATAGTGGGATGATTAGACTGCATACTTTTTCAATAAAATGCACAGGTCAGGAATTGTTCTTAATATTTGAAATATTGATATATATAGACACGGATATAGCCTACATGTAGAGTGTGTCGGTACTAATGTATACCCCCTACCTACGTGCACAGCAGTGCAACGTGGCTCGGTCGGCTTACTTGAATATGGTCGAGTTCGCTACTTTGCGATCATTTAAAAGCTTCGGTATCGGCATCTATAGCCTCGAAGTTATGGCTGCGCTGACACACAATTAACCCTTCCATGACTGGAGCTTCCTGATAGGTTTGCGAAAACCCTGTGCCAATGTATTCTCGTATATATGCGAGTCTCCCATAGGAAGGCTCGCATATATAAGAGAATGCATTAGCCAATAAAACAATATTAACCTTGACCCCGTAAGCCAATGCAGTATCATATATATGCGAGTCTCCCTATGGGAATGCACTGGCACATGATCTTTGATGCAACACCGCCGCAGCTCCCGCCATGAAAGGGTTAAATATCCTGTACTAGTGTATTCTCTTATATATGCGAGTCTCCCATAGGGAGCGTCGCATAGATCACAGAATGTACTGGTTTAGAAGATCAATGTAAATATTGTTAGGCCAATGTATTCTCTCATATATGTGCGAGGCGCTCTATGGGAGATTTGCATATACATGTATATATATGGACAGTAAGAGTCTGGTGGGATACTGAAGTTGCAGAAGGGGCTGGATATTTTTAATGAGGCAGCTGATTTTTGTGCAAACTTTGTAACTGTAATCACAACTAGATTTTTTCTACTCTAACTTATAGAAAATACAATAATTTATAACCATCTAGAAATACGACTTCTCAAGTAGGAAATGGACACTATTCAAGTGAGAGATGTTCATAATATTATCGGCATTTTTATTTTGGATATCTTAATATTTTAGATTTCAATATGTGTAAAAAAATGTAAAACACAAGCCTCGCTCCGCAGCAATTGTCCCGTTCATGGTGGGGAATCACGTGATTTCGAGTTGATGAGTATCACGCATTTAAAATGGCGAGGAGATCGGAATATCCATGTTCTAATTACTATGTTTAACATGACCATTTAAAATGTTCTGCTCAATTTATAAATTGGTAAGACAACAGTATATAGCTGTCCTATAAACATACAGGTATGGCGACAAATTTCATTAGAGTGAGAAAACTGAAATGCTCTACTTGATTGTGAAATGTCCCATATACCTAAAGTCCGCATGAAATCTCCACCAACACGAACTACCGTGCATGGCAAGGGATTTGTTTTTATTGTCAACCAAGGAGTGTTTATTACACAGAAAAACGTTCGTATCCGTCTCATTACCCGAGATTTATCGGAGTGTGTTCATTTGTATAAAAGTAATTTCATCTTGTATATAGAGGATCTACAACGAGTCCCCAGTTTATAGGGGAATTTACAAAAAGAGTTCAGTAAATTGGGTCTGGACCGAGCCTTTGGCGAGGTCCCTACCTAATTTACTGAACGAGGTTTTTGTAAATTTCGCTATAAACTGGGGAGTAGTAGTAGATTCTATTTATTACATGATCCAAAACCTCGACAAAACATGCTTAAATCAACAGATGGGACGCGAAACTGACATTCTTCTATGCATGCAATGTCGTTTCACGCAACTATGCGTTGTTTGCCCGCGAAAAGAAATAGTCCCAGATAAATAAAGACTCTTTGGTATATTTATTGGCGTATATTTAATGACATAACTTTTCAAACTCTTCATTCAGTATAGTTTGTTGAAAAAATATTGGAAGCCATAGTATTTTTGAGACGTAGCGTGCGGAAGGTAAACAGACGACAAACCGGAAGTCAAAGGTCACCTGGCACTATTTGCTGTTATTAAACGAACGTTTAATATCACAAATTATAGAATGGGTTTATTTAATGAAATACGGGAAGGATCGTGTAATAATTTATAATACTGTGTCTAAGTCGATTAATGAACTTGCGACTGGAGACTCATTGGACTCGCCCTTCGGGCTCGACAATCTAGTTTCCGAATTTCCGGTAGCTCGTCCATTAACCCTGCCATAAAGTTCATACCTGTGTCACAAGAAATCAACCCCGTCGACGAATCGTCAGCTGCGTTATACTGCTCTTTATTTCCTCTCATAAGCGACGCGAGCACATCGCATAAACACATAATTATCCTGATCTCATTTCATGATCATCACATAATTTCAGTCTAAATATCCAAAATTTTGAGAATGCTGTAGTATGCCTACTTCTGCCGCGAAATAAACGTTGCAATCGGTCATATGTGACGTATGAAACGTCACACACGTTGTCATATAATGCCAAACCTCCCATATATTCTTTTTACCGCAATGTTTCGTTGGGACTTGACACATACAGTACTGGCTTATCAAGGAATGACAGTCTATATATATCTATGTCAGTTTGGAGGTGGGCAACACACGAAAACCACTCAATCGGTGTAAAATATTTAATGCCCAAATGGGACGCTGTCATTTACTACCAGGTGCTACCACGGCCGAGTAACTTTATAACCCTGTGGTGAATCCAGTAGCCTTCTTTAACGTGCACACGCCGAGTAACTTTATAACCCTGTGGTGAATCAAGTAGCGTTCTTTAACGTGCACACGCCGAGGCGTGTACACGGGGCAGCCATTATGTTCGCACCCGATCGGACAGCGTACTGCACCCACGACAACATACCTGGACAAATGTTGTAATGCAGGAAGTCGGCATTTTTGCATTCGGATCTTTATTCAGTGATCTCGAATGAGACTTTTCAGCCTGACAATCTTGGTATCTGACAGAGTTGTGATTTTTGTCAGCATACCCTGACCAGGTTGTAATCCCCGGTCCGCTAGCACGAGAGACCAGTACGCTACCTCTCGGCTACCGACTTCAAGTTGCCCGCACCGTTGGTATCGACGAACACTTTTTAGGAAATCTCTAATTATCTCTGTTGGTTTGTCATGCGCACTGAGAATTGTTCGGAGTTCGGTAGGGAGAATTAACAAAAAATAATTCTCAGAAAAAGTTAATTGTTCGTCGCTTCATGACTATTTTTCGTCGCTTCATGACTATTTGTCGTCGCTTCATGTCTATTTGAACCAAAATAAATAATGAAATAGTGGGATGATTAGACTGCATACTTTTTCAATAAAATGCACAGGTCAGGAATTGTTCTTAATATCTGAAATATTGATATATATAGACACGGATATAGTGTTTGTCGTTAGATGTACAAATTATCCTTACCAGCAGTAGAACGTGGCTCGGTCGCCTTACTTGAATTGGGTCGAGTTCGCTACTTTGGGATCATTTATCATATTAGTGTAGAATAGAATATGACTTATATTCTATAGTTTCTTATCTGGAACGCAGGATTTACCCCTCTATTTTATCTGGTATTCAGGATTCAGGGGGTGACACCCTCATATAATTAGACTGATTTTACGAAGGCCTTGGGCATAGTGATAATTCATGCATGCGACTAGAAATAACCCAAAATCGATACGATTTCAACACGAGCCAAATTTAATTGACACATCCGAGCTCTATGAATGTTATTACAGTTAATCTCAAAATGTGTTGCTACATTCAAATTACAAAACAAAACTCCGACAACCAAACATATAGCCTCCAACACCCTGCATTCTGAACCATTATTATATTCAGATATATAGTTTATAGTTTCCTATCGTATCGTATTTTATTCTCTGACTGATCCCCGCATATTTTGTAGAGAGTATCTATCAAAAGCGCTCTTTAGCGGATAAACGTACTCTCTTGAGTTTGATAGTCGGGGATTCGAGCATGAAAACAGTATGTGAACGAACCAGCTTGCCGACGAGTTCACAAACTGTTTTCATGCTCGAATTCACGAATATCCAGCGGAATAGGGTACGGTAATTCAATACACCAACAAATTTAAAATAACCTTCATGAAAAAAAACGCTTGTTATCAATATTAAATTATTTGGAGCGAGATGTCCTTTTGCGGTGATCAAATCGATGGGTACGTACCACGTGGCTACCGATCGTAACAGCAACAGAACAAGTTCCTGTTAACAGCATAGATCTATAAAATAAACAACATTCCGATGACTCGATTATGCGACTCCTGGCAGCGCGGTGACGTATTTTACGCGCGTTGTCAATGATACTGTGCTCCATTTAAAATTGTTGCAGGCTTCAGCGACCGACGATGGTGAATCGAAACTAAAGTTAGCAGCTCTCGGCCATTCAGAATGCCTGTTTCAGTGACAAATATTCGACTTGAATTACAATGTATTATACAGGACATGACATTCGAAAAGAGGGCTAATATAAATATATGAGTTTACCAAAATATAATGTACCTTCTGTCAATTTTGAGTTCCCCGTTGTCTTTTCTCCCTTTCTGTTGGTAATGTATTTTGAAACTGGGTCGTCGTTGACAGCACATGGGGCACATAAATATCCTTTGCTCAAGCCTTCTTCGTCGCCGCTGTCCTCTGCATTTATGACAGCGGTTTGTAAGATTCTAGACATGCATAGTACTATTATCTGAAACAACAAATAGAGTCACGAATGATTTTGAATAGGACTCAAGCCATACTTTTGGTGACAAGGACAGAAGGAAATACGTACGACATGGAAACAAACGATAAACAATGGATTGTATATAATTGAAAGCATATGTGGGGTGTGATGGGACCAAGTTGGTCTTGCTGTGATATAACAACTTTACTGAATCCTGTATTTGTGCCGCCATTTTGGCAGCCATCGTGGTTTTTTTTCTGGGCAGTTCGCTCCACATCGCGATACAATTATATTATACACCATTCAATTCGCTGTCACCACTAAGTGTTGTAATTATTGTTACGCCATTGCGACTGGCCTGCGTGTACGTAAACCACGCTTTGTAATCGGACACGGATAGACACCCGAAGGACAAACCCAGTTCGGAGCAGGAACAAGAGTGGACATCACTCAATATAATCCCATTTTTAACACGACAAACTGATTTTGGCGACATCAGTTGATTTCACACCGATATAGCAATGACTATTCTCTTATTTTTAATTTGGTGATTATGCTTATCAGATTGTTTTATCCATTTCACGACCCAGTTCGAGTGTTAATAGCCCATTTAATGGCACACATATGAGGAAAAATCACACACCGACAACTTGTTGAAACATTATTTGTTCCAGCAATCGCAAACGCTTCATGAATTTCCACAAAAGAAATCGATCACACGGAATTTCAGATCAGAGAAGATGATAACAAGAGTTCGGAGAATGTGACGTTGAATGTTATGGATAGAGAGGAGTAATCTTTCCAAACGCTAGTAACAAGTTTCGTTAGGGAATATAGTCAATACAAATTCGCCAAGTTAAATTATAAACCAGTTGATGTTTTTGGGATAGTAATATTGATTAAATTGTATCAAAATTAACTGTTTAAATGAACCAGGACCGTAAAGCCATTAGGACCAACAATTGTGTGATCGAGGGTCTTGTGATTAGCACCGACATCCACGGCACACAAATACATTGTTAGTTTTCTTTACGCCCTTAACGACTGAACTTGACTAACTAAAGCTTACAATGCTGTTATATTGTAACTGAACATATAGACGAGGATCGGGGTTATCACAAACTGCAATTTGGCAAAGCTGTATTCGCTATATTAATTAGTATATTCGTATAGGTTGATAACGCTATATAGATAATTGATGAGGTTTTAACTGTATACTCGGTGAAAAATACTTATTTTCTGTAAATTGTGCAACGTGGTCCGGCGCTTCTTTGATATGCATTCTGAATATATATTATTTATGCCATCACACATTAAAAATACATGTAGCTAGACTGTGCAACGTGGTCCGGCGCTTCTTTGATAGGCATTCTGAATATATATAAGTTATGCCATCACACATTAAAAATACATGTAGCTAGACATAGGGGCCTATATGTCATGTTCACATTGCATGCATCAATGTAATTATAATTGATTATTGTTTTATTATGAAATGCATTGTTTTGTGTTGTTATATATAGCATACTGCCTTTGTTTGTGCTTAATATGCAAATGACCGCATCGTAGCATGAATGAACATAAATTGTATAGTAGGCCTACAACATAAAGACAATTAAATTAGAAAATGGGATGTGACTGAAAGCATGGAGCCTGTGTCATCAGTTGGAGGTGTCCACATTGAAGAACTGCAGACAGTCCAGGAGATCGACCCCAAGAAATAACAAATGTTGCTCATTTTGACGGACAAGTGCTATCCAGTCTAATTTTGTAGTAAAATATATGTAGATTACGAAAATCCATGATAGCAGTGGTGAATTTGTAGCTTAATTGGCGAAAAACATGTTTTTATTGACCTACCCGACGACCGAAAATAGAAGAATTTTCCGGCGACGTCATAGTACTACTAGTATTCCGGGCGCTAATATTGGTACCCTTGCACCCCTTGGGACTCAACTTCTCCCCACTCATTTTGTTCCTTATTATGTCCTTCAACTTCTAATCAATGTTAACAAGAAAAAAAAGTTGCCATATAGACTCCAGACAAAATGGCGTCCATCATGGCCGCTGTTTTTCAGACCAGACTCTAAGTCAGTTTTATGCAAATTATAGCGGTAACAATCTTGTAAAATGTATACAAATGTATATATTTTCGTGAAGGTAAGACATAATGTCACTTTTTTGGGGCAAAATTGAAACTCACCATCCAAGATGGCCACCAAAATGGCCACCGGAAGTTGAAAATATTACCTTTTTTTTTTTACAAATATCTTCTAGATCGATTCATGCTGTTTGGAACTGGTTGAGTAATGTGACTTTATTTTGTATTTTGTATATTAACTGATCATTGGGGCAATTCAATATGCACTTTTTGGGGTCCTAACCACTTCCCTTCCCTCAAAAATACGAATTTACAGAATGCGGTATAAAATTTCACACAAAAACATCACAATTGGGATTCTAGTCATATTTTAACAAGAAATGAACATAACTTTGTAATGTAAGTGATGCACATGATTACTTGTGAATATTCCAACTCAATGGACCCAAAATATGTAAAATGGTAAATATTGCCCCAGCATGTCCTGCAATCGATTACAAGTTGTGGATGATGTACAAAATTGGCTATTCTGCCTTCTATACATTGAATACTAACATGTCTGATGTACCATGGTTAATTGTTACTATTGTCACCTCTGACATCACCAAAAATATTGAACTATTCTCTCAAAAACTTGACTTAAATATCGGCAAAAATTTACTTTTAATGCTTGGACTATTTTAAAATTAAAATGGAACTATCTTTGGGTTGAAAGGTGTTTATTGTTTTGGTCTATCTTAAATGTGTCACACTGCGGTATTTATAGACCAAATTGTTCGCCCGATTTTTACAGAACTGTATACTCTCATTAAGTAGACATGGATAAACGTCTTGTATGTAGCACTGTGTCAGGGCTGAAGTAAAGCAGTTATATAGGGTGGGTGTAATATAGTGTGTCATTTTGACATAATTACACCATGGATTAATATATATTTCTATGATAGTTACGATCTGAAATGACTTATATCGAAGTTTATGGTGACCATTCAACGTTTGATGCCATTTGACGGTACGTGTCACGAAGCTTCGGTAAATTGGATGAAAAATCGCCACAGATTTGGGGTTAACGATGCGAGGTCACATTTTTCACCAGATTTTGACGGAACTGTATAGTCTCATTAAGTAGACATCGATAATCTTCTTACATGTAGCCCTGTGTCAGAGAGGGGGCAGTTATATAGGGGTGGGTGTAATATAGTGTGTCATTATGACACATTCCTCGATGGGTTAATATCGATGCTAATATGATCTGAAATTATTAATATCCGGGTTTCTGGTCACCATTCAACGTTTGTTAACGGTCCTGTGGTGGTATATTCCTGGAGTTCTGACACGTCACGAAGCTTCGGTACATGGCACGAAGCTTCGGTACATTGGATGAAAAACCGCCACAGGTTTGGGTTTAAGAATACATTGTCAATTTTTTTGCCACAGCGCTGGGGGATAAGTACCCAGGGTTACGTAGCGTTTTTCCGAAGACCCATAACTCCGAAGGTCCGATTCTCCGAAGATCAGATTCTCCGACGCCCCGATTCTCCGAAAGCCCATAACTTCGAAGTCCCGATTCTCCGAAATCCCATAACTCCGAAGACCCATAACTCCGAAAGCCCATAACTCCGAAGGCCTATAACTCCGAACGCCCATAACTCCGAAGGTCTATAACTCCGAAGGGTCGATTCTCCGAAGGTCCGATTCTCCGAAGGTCCGATTCTCCGAAGATCATGTTTTATCGCTTATTAAATAGTGTACAGTCCAGTGGCGGGGTCAATGGGGCCCTAGGGAAGACCGCCCCCCAAAAAACATGTCAAATGTCATGTAAACGTCAGGAAATCCCTCCTAGGCATTCAAATATTCACAGTGTTCCTGCCCAGGGGAGCCCCCGGACCAACGATTGGGGGCGACCCCTCCCATGTATGCGCTCCCCAAATCAGGCCTTCGTGATATGCTTTCGGCATATCATATGCATGATATATCCCCCACATATGCTAATTAATGTGCACCCCTAAATGGGAACCCTGGCTCCGCCACTGGTGTGCACCGGGTATATTATAACGAAACGCTGCAAGAATGTCAGAGGAGCCTAACATGCACAGGGACGACAAGTTCTTCCCCGTTCACCCCTGTACATTTTAATCTGGCATGTCATGGGCCAACGTAACGTTATAGTATCTGGTGTATAGTCAGTGGCGGGCCAGGATTCCCATTTAGGTGGGGGCAGTAGGAAAAGTTTGAATATTTTGATGCCCCATGAACGATTTCCGGGCGTTTACATGACATTGGACATGTTTTGGTAGGGGCCCATATTGTCTGAAATAGTAAGTAGAGGTTTAATGGGGGCAGTGGGAATTTTGGGACCCCTTGGCTTCGCCACTGGACTGTACACTATTTAGTAAACGATAATACCCCGATAAAACAAAATCTTCGGAGAATCTGACCTTCGGAGAATCGGACCTTCGGAGTTATGGGCCGTCGGAGAATCGGGCCTTCGGAGTTATAGGTCTTCGGAGAATCGGCCCTTCGGAGTTATAGGTCTTCGGAGTTATAGGTCTTCGGAGAATCGGCACTTCGGGGTTATGGGCTTTCGGAGAATCGGATCTTCGGAGTTATGGGCCGTCGGAAAATCGGGTCTTCGGAGTTATGGGCCGTCGGAGAATCGGGTCTTCGGAGTTGTGGGCCGTCGGAGAATCGGGTCTTCGGAGTTGTGGGCCTTCGTAGTAATAGGTCTTCGGAAAACCGGTCTGACACCGTACCCAGGGTCACACATGATGTTAATCAATGTGAATGTCACGAATAATCGGTACATTCGTGTTTTTGTTTCGACGCCGACTGTATGCATACATCTGATTTAAATATAGTAATATACGAATAATAATTAATGTACCGAAGCATCGTATCTATAGGTTACACACACCTAATTATTTTCCATAGATGACAGTGTTAACTAAAAGTCCCTCCGGCCATGGGTTAAGCCTATTTGAACTTCAAGTGGTCAATTTTTCCTTAGAACGTCATCCGTTGCACCAGTATGTGACAACAAACGCGCACTTTTCGGTATTTTTTTTCAAATGATAATCTTACATTTCTACAACTACTCCATTTCCTGCACATAAATCAGCAGCATAAAAATATCCAGACCCCTTCCATATTTCCCTCAATGATCATCAACCAATCAGCAGCCAGATTTTTTTTGTTAGGCTGACTCGAATTCAAGAAGCGTAACTCTATATAATTAGTTGCTTGTAACATATTGTAAAGAAAATCGAACTTTGATCGTGTAAACCGCGCCAATTTTACAAAAACAGCTTTACTGTGATACGATAGAAATATAGGAGTCATGGGACATCCCATTATATCCCAGTGGTCCTTTAACCCACATACCCCGTTAAACAAATTATTTGGGTAAGAAATAACACCGATACTCTATTCCTTATAACTCTGGAAGCACAGTTTAGTAGAAAGATACTAATGTCTCATGTCATGCTTGTCATATACATATATACTGCACAGTGTCGCATGCCCCATGTCCATTCTAATGGGAATATTATGACCACAAATGTGATCACACCCAAAATTCAGGGTTTTTCATCATAATTTAATTATCCGACAGGCATATGTATAAGTTTTGAAAACTAGTTACGTATATCTACCATACGCCTTAAGAAATTGATCTAATTTTGAACAGTACAATGTTTAATTGGATTTGAATTAGACCCCCCTCAACTTAGAAAACAAGTAGAAACATTCTTAAATCCATTAAAAAACATTGTAGAAGACAAATTGTAAATTATTTAACACTATTAAAATAATTAATGGCGAATTTAACCATTAAAATCATACTAAGATGAAATGGTTGCAATTTGGACGATTTTGCATAAAAATAATTTTAAAAAATGGTAAAAAAAATGGTAAAAAAATGAATTTTTTTTTAGCACGATTAGTTATTTAACATTATTAACATATTAAATTACTATTCAACTTAATCACCAAAATCATACTAAAATGAAATGGTTACAAATTGAAAAAATATTTTAAAAATTTGGGCTAAAAACGTAGAAAATTGCCCAAAAATCGCAAAAAAACAAAGAAGGCTACAAATTTGTTCTTGCTATCATAATTTTTCTTCATTACCATACCTAAAACATTAAAAATAACATGGTAGCAGCTTGTCCGTCAATATGAGCAACACTACCTCCCGATCTCCTGGACTATGAACCATACTGAATATCCAAGTTTGTGATATCCCATTTTCATCCCATCGCACTTGGGTTAGAAATTTTCGACTGGTATCACGAGCTTTCCAACTGTTGTAAATTTCCAAACTGATATTGACCATCCCTATAGTTGGAAAATCAACTGATAAACGAAAGTCGGCGAAAGTAGGAAATTGTTCGACTTTAGTTCTAAAACAACGAATTTCACTAGACATGACACTTCGAACTAGTGACAACTCCCCCAAACCCCATCCCATGCCGACACGTCCCTGTGTGTAGTCTGCACCGAATAATAGACGACTGTGTACAAAGTTAGCGCGTTTGTACTCCATGTATATAGTTGTACAACAGTGACACAGATCAATCGACGTTTTTAATTTTGCATTGCCAAATTAACGTGACATTTGTTTGTGATATTTCACATATGGGAATTAACTCATTATGAACACGCGGATATCGACGTAACTTTGTCATCGATAACATGATAGCTCCATATCAATATCAGTTTACTATCATGAATCATGAATGTCTACGAGAAAATAAATAAAAAAAAAAAATTTTCATTACATATTTTTGTTTCTCGGCGGCCATTGAAGAACTAATTTTTTGGAGGAATAGTCACCATGAAACAACATGATAACAACATTTTTTGAAATGCCGCTTCAGTTATTAGAATCGAGTAATTTACCAAAAATAATGCTAACCACAGTCAACTATAGCATAAAATTGCCCAAAACGAACATTTTGTTCAACGAAATATTGCCGGTTTGTCACATATCTGACACACAAAAGCCACTTGGTTTTAGAGTTATCCATCTTCATCCGCAATTTGGTCCGAGACCGTATTCTCGTAGACTGTTTACTGGGCCACTTAAAATTATCGGTGGTGAAAAATAATACATTTCAAAAATCGATTTCAGTTCACTCTGAGCTCTGAGGTAGTTCCTCGACACGAATCAAACATGTTTACCCCCCCCCCCCACCACCGAAGACAAGTAAATAGTAATTTGCGAGCATTAATTCGGATTATGCATCTTTAAAAAAGCCATTACATATTTCCTAATCTGTCACTAACCAGTGATGAATAGCACGTGCTTCCTGTGCGGTATTTGGCATCGCGTCAACAAAATTAGAGCGCGTCTATACATTGATTCAGGCGGATTAATACTATTTAGAAAAGCCGCGTATGACACCAACACCAGACAATGCAAAAATTAATGCTTTGTTTTTAAAGTTAAATTATTGTTGCACTAACGAAAATAGACACAAAACAAAGTGGAAAATTGGGGGACTATATATAACTTCCGTCGCCAGCGAGAGCGCGCAATAATCATGTAAATGTATGCATTTTGCAACTTCTTTTAAGCATTTTGATTTCTTAAAAAGGCAAAATAAAGCTAGAGTTTTGTTCAAGTGATATATACAAGATCTTCAACTCGTTATATTGGTATATAAGATTTAAAAAAACTCGTTTGATAAATTTGATTCACAACTTGTCTCCGACTCGTTGCGAATCAAATTTATCAAACTCGTTTCATAAAATCCTATATCCCAACATAACGAGTTGGAGATCCTCTAAATATCGTTATGTTTTAATATTATGTATGTAGATTACTCCAGCGCTAATATGCATTATATATCGTATACAATAAATATGGAGTATTGAACTACTACTGGGGCCAATCCTTGAAATAGTGTGTCTGTCATTTGCAGAGTGAGTCCACATAGGGTGAATTTAGTGATGCTACACCGCATAGCGGGATAGCATAAAAAAATTCACCCTGTGGGGACCTCATTTTGCGTACACCTCAGCATAATGAGGTTCCCAGAGGGTGAATTTGGTTATGCTAGCCCGCTATGCAGGGTATCACTAAATTCACCCTCTAGGGACCTCATTCTGCAAATGACAGACACACTATTTGAAGGCTTGACTGGGGCCGTCGTTATACTGATATAGGTGTGGATTTTGCTGTGCTTCACTCACCTCAACGCCAAAACAAACCAGGACACATATACCCGTCGGTTTCAGCACAGTTCCCCCAAAGAACATCTTGAGTGGGTCCGTGCAGCCTTTACTATAGACATGAAGTTGTTGTCCCGGTGCGTTACTGATCAATCGATGGTGGCAATCAGATACGTAAGATTTATTACAGCAGCTGTAGGGTGTCGACGAACTGAAGTAAGCTCCTCGGTGTACAGAAGCTTTAATTTCATTTTGCATAGCGGTAAATATAGTGTTACCTACTCGTAGGATAATGTCCCTAGAAAAAGAAACAAAACTTCAATGAACAATTGATACTGTTAATTTTGTTGCCAATAAAGAAGCAACTATTTGACATAATGATAAACAGGCATTATTAGCACCAGATTTTCCAAAATATACCATACCATTACCATATTATAAGTTACAGGGCGAGTTGTTGCCGGATACGGTGTCATATGAGGCGAAGTGAGATTAATATCGGGCGAGGCGCTAGCCGAGCCCGATATTAATCTCGCTGAGCCTCATATGTCACCGTAGCCGGCAACAACGAGCCCTGTAACGATTTTATCATGTCACCCAAATATCATGTTTTCCGTGTGAGAATTTGAATTACTTATACGAAGTTGATTACCTGCCAGTAAGTAAATTTTTTGTCTGTGGCTATTAACTTGTGTAACGTCACAGTGACGCGTCATGGGCGTTGAACGTCAACGCATTGAGTCAATGGCTAATCACCAGAAGCAGGACAACAAACTTGAGTTTGATAGTTAATTTATGAGTGTTTAGAATTTCTCAAATATATCACATGCAGGTTTTGGTATATGGTACTATGTCTTTAAATTAACAGAACTTGATTTCCGACAGATATCCCTTTTCTTGGTGCCAAAATACACCGAAAATATACCCGAGGCGGCAGAGTTCCATGAAAAACAAAATGGCGGACATCGACCCCATATGGGAACCTAGCCCGTCCCATATGGATTCCATATGGGACGGGCTACAAAGATGACGACCCCATGTCTCCTGATATGCTTCTACCAACGGAGCGTCCCCATTGGTCGATCCAACCAGGTGACATGATAAAGTACTATATACTTATATATTTACATACTAAGTGTGATCATCACTAAATCCAGCATTCCGATTGGTCGGCGCCCACGTGGCTAGTTGCAATTATTTCTCGGTGAATGCGCAACAGCTAATAACTGCAGCTTCATAACAACATCGACATGTCATTGGGTTTGGAAAGACGAACGCTTAATGTTTTGGGCGCATTTGGACTCACGCAGGACTGACTTAATAAATAATCGGGTTTCAATATAAAGAGAAATAATTATTGTTCCTGTTAACTTTTGCCAAGGGTGCTATGGGATATTTTGGTCTGGTTTTGTCACGATACACTTTTCGATTTAAATACATTTACAAAAGTGGCTTTTTCGCTAAATGTATATATATATATATATATATATATATATATAAGGATTTTACACAAGTTATGACCACTTACCTCATGGTTACATCTCCATAAAAACAGTGCAAATGACAGTTAATCCTTATTTATTATGTCAGCTCTTGCGATTAGCCAATTAGTGTCGATAAACAGTGACGGCATATGAACCCATATTAGGTCAGTGACCCCATATGAAATCAATATTAGGTGCTTATCCACCATCTTGTTTTTTTTGAAACTCTGTCGCCTCGGGGATATTTTTGGTGTATTTTGGCGCCAAGAAAGGGGATATCTGTCGGAAATCATTTTCTGCGCATTTAAAGACAAAGTATATAGCATGTACCAAAACCTACATGCGATATATTTGAGGTATTCTAAAGACTCATACATTAACTATCAAACTCAACAAGTTGTCCTACTTCTGGTGATTAGCCATTGACCTAATGCGTTAATGTTCAACGCCCATGGCACGTCACTGTGAAGTTACATATAAGTTAATGGCCACAGACGACACATTTAACTTACTAAATTAAAATAAATTACAGCGACTATATCATATATTGCATCTATTAACTCACGGATAGTTACAGTGGGTCAAACACGAGTATTAATCTTCATATAAGGATTAACTGTCATGTGGACTGTTTTTATGGATATGTAACCGTGAGGTAAGTGGACATAACTTGTGTAAAACCAGAAGGGTTTTACATACAAGTTATGACCACTTACCTCACGGTTACATCTCCATAAAAATAGTCCACATGACAGTTAATCCTTATATTTATATACATTTAGCGAAAAAGCCACTTTTGTAAATGTATTTAAATCGAAAAGTGTATCGTGACAAAAACAGCCCAAAATACCCAATAGCACCCTTGGCAAAAGTTAATAGGAACAATTTCTCTTCATATTGAAACCCGATGATGTATTAAGTCAATCCTGCGCGAGTCCAAATGCGCCCAAAACATTACGCGTTCGTCTTTCCAAACCCAATGACGTATCGATGGTGTTATGAGCTTGGTGTCATGAGCCGTTGCGCATTCACCGAGAAATAATTGCAACTAGCCATGTGGGCGCCGACCAATCAGAATGCTGGATTTAGTGATGACAACATTTAGTATGTAAATATATATAGTTGCACACGATCGCCAATAAGTGATATTACAATCAACGTTTGAGCATAACACGAAATTCTCCATAGGGTTCAGTGTTAATTTTGATCGCAACTGTAGCCAACAAGAATCATCTGATCACATCCAATCTTTTTAAAACTACGTCTGTGTTTCATATTTAGTATTTTTTTTAGGAATATCAGTACGCGAATATCATCATACGCAAAATGGCGCCATTTATCCAAAATACTAGAATCTCCATATAGGGCTCAGTGTTAAATTTTGATCGCAACTCTAGCCAGTAAGAATGAACTGATCACATCAAAATTTTCAAAAATACACGCAAGTGTCATAGTTAGTAGTTTTGAGAACTTTCAAATCGCACTGATCACCATACACCAGATGGCACCATCTATCGTTTTCTGTAGATATACGAAACGCTCTCAAAATTATGTTGACCCCGATTTAGGCCAAAATTCAAGAATGGAAACAAGTCAATCATGAAAACACACATACTAGGCATACATAAACTGTAACTATCCGTGATTTAATAGATGCAATATATGATATAGTTATGCATCAAGATACAGTAAGTGGCAAAAGTAAGTGTCGAATGGTTTTGTAATTTCGATAATATGCATTCTGTTGAGTCAAACGAAAATATTCCCAACAGGACTGAAGTTTCACGATGTGATTACATATTAAATTATTGTTTTATTTGGTACTTGTCTGTTTTGTCCACTGACTAGTTTCTTAAGCCACACCGTGTACCATAACGGGATGTAGTATCACAAATACACAAGTATAGATGTTAGTTGTTCATAGTCATTAACTCCATCGTTGTCATCGGAGTCTATCCCACATACACTGACAGATTCTGTGTTTTCGCAGGATTTGTGCGACGACAAATGGACATTTCGGTGCAGCTGAGATCTTTACTATAGCAGTATAGGCTTTGCTTTCACACTTCCCACGCCAGTTACATTTGGCGAACTTCAGTACAGCGACTGAAACCCAACATTCACCATCAATATTCTAACCACAACCAATCTTCATGCTTCATGTATAGCTGTGGCAATCCAGTAAATTCGAATTTCCACTAAAGTAGAGCTTAATGAGTAAAATAGATATCCTGCAACTTCCGAGTAGGTGCTTAGTAACCGTTACCAAGGAGCTATCTGGTTGGAAACTCTCCCGATCTTATAATGATCAGCGGCCCATACAGAATATGCCTGCACAGTTTTAGACATACGTGTGCCCAACTTTGAACACAATCAGCACCATGTGATTAGACACTGACTAAATTAAGGCAAAAGTACCAATAAATGATTAGTACACCATTGTGATATTTGAATAGCAACCGTTGCTAACCTTAAATAAGACATTTGGTTCACTCTGATGGCCAGGTATATCTTAACTGCAATTTCCAGTCAAGTCCCGGTAGATGCTTAGGTTAAGTTTCTCGATCTTATAATGATCACTGGCCTTCAAGACTGGCTTCAAGACAACACTATCGCCTGAAGTCTTGAAGCCTCTTATCCTCCTCGACCACACCAACAAGTAAACAACTGAGATTGTACATAGTTTTAACTGTTTTAATGCGAAAACTACCCTTTTATTAATAGTATAAAAAATACCCCAAAAAAATCCGCTAAACGGCTAATAATGGTCAGCAAATGACCGACAACTGAAACTGGAAGAAGAAGAAGAAGATTGAAAGTATTTTTAAACGAGCGACGAACCACGTCGGTGTTGCTGTTGTGTACATTTCCGCCCAAGATCCACGGAGGCGGGTGCCGGCGGTGGTATGTATTCATTACAATCATAGTTCATGATTTTGAAGGCCCATCGATGATCGGGGGAGTATTAAACCGAAACTTACCTATTCCGAATATCGCTGTCGCTCCCATATGCCAGGTCAAACCAACTAATTTGGTACCAATCATCGTATGATTGACTGCCACAACATTCGAATTCCATTTGTAGCTGATCAATTACAATTTTCATTGTTTTGTTGGTTTTGTATTTCATCATCGCCTTGATAAGTCCCGTTTTAAATGAGTTTTCAACCACACCGATGTGAACATAACACGCAATTGCAGCCCCAAGCACAACGATGCTGAGAACCGCCTGCAACAAGAGAAGGAAAGACGTGCAGCCTTTTATTTTTTCCTTGGAATCAGTGAAGCCGATATCGTGAAAAACTTTAGCGCACATAAGATGTATAACCATCAACAACAATCCAACAGAAAGAAGATATCTGGGTATTACTCCTTGGTTATAGTCATCGAATAGGTTCGATCTATTCTCGATATGTAAATGTACGAACAATGCCACAAACAAAAGAACAATTCCGAACAGAGCAAGAATGAAATTTGCTATCCCAAGTATGTTTCCAAGAACTTCCCGTCGCTCGTTGGTGAATCCGATTTCAAAACACATGTTGAACTTGAATCAGTTGATGTTCTTCGATATTTCGGAGCTCTCAGTTTCTGAGATCTCCCTTTTCTCGGAACATCACATCTTGAACCTTTTTCTATCGCGATGTTGCACGGGCTTCCCGTTCCTGCATGCAATATCTACATATTAAGTTGCTCCAAGCTCTTTCTCTGAAAGATGACGAGTTCCTTTGACAACTTCCGGTGACAGCTTCCGTTGTCTTCGCGCCGCCGTGAACGACTACGTCATTATCATGGCGTCACTGTGAAACCAGACATGTACGTCACATGCGAATGGCGCATCGAGAGTGGATATGCTCTGATGGCCACCCCGAAACCTCGATGAGTTCAGGGAGGTTCACCTTCATAACAGTAAGTGGTATAATCCTTTATCGATAGTCAGCTCGGGTATATTTATTTAAAGGTAGTGCATTTCTTTCTGTATAGATTTGGGAGTATAAAATATTAAAACCGGGACAGAAAATACCCATATATGCATGTGCTGTGCTAATTTAAGAATATAGGCCTTCAGCAATATTTAGTTTTTATTAGAACGGGATCTTTTGAAACACTTTTTATGTGAAATAGCAGACGTTTCGCTTGTGTCGTTATTGCTAAATAATAGTTGGAACGTGCCTTGAAAACGAGTTCCATTGAATTTTTTTAGTTGTTTTGGTAGTGATACCGGGTAGAAATTTGAATCATCTCAAACATTGAATGAGTTATCCCTTTAATGACGGGAGTTGCGCTAGTGCCACCCCATACGCGTACTTATTAAATTATAACATAGGTGTGTACCTATTTCCAAATAACGTGACCACTGTCTCATTTGGCTCGGTTGGAAGGTATTTATATGTGAGTGCAGCAACGTGGCGACAAGTAAACTCACAGGTCCCCAGAGCAAAAATTTACTCCACCCCAATAAATTAATCAGGATTAAACATTATTGGGGTGGGGTCCACTTTTGTTCTGGGGACCTGTGAGTAAACTTCGGCAAAAGAAATATTAAACAGTTGTGGAAATTCCACACCCAATTTGGTTGAAATCGTTCCAGGGGTCTGGAAGAAAAATCCTGACAGACAGACTCTTTTATTACTTTTTATGACCGCCGCCAAGAGGCGTTCAAACAGGGTACCCTTTGTTTGACCTAAATATCAAAACATCGAATAAGGAATAAGGAATGGAAGTCACCTTTAATTGTTTACAGTTTTGTCAACAATCATCAATGGCAATTGTGTTTCAAATATTTAGTTGAAAATCTGTGTTTGGAAGAATATTTCTCAGTATTTTTCGATGCTTTGACCTTTTTCGTGATTGAATTATGTTATATCTGAACACGCTTGTGATATTCCCATTATAAATGTGGTGAAAACGGCAGTTTACTTTAACAGTTTATGTTTACACATGTTTAGTGGTGGATTATTGATGATGGACATATTTCCATATTCTTCTTTTTGTTAATTCGCATTTCTAAGGCCTTGAATCAGTTTAAAGATGTTATATCTTCTCCTATAATAAGTTATATATAGTTTCCAGGTTATAAAATAATAAATATGAATCGATGACCCTGTCCGGAAGCGCTTCTATCAATTAGTATTGATTTATTTCGAATTCCGTTCTGGTATAATCCATTCAATCAATTTGGACATATTTGCGCATGCTTGCGAAAGCGTTTGGAGCGTAGAAAATGGATAACTCTATCTCTATCTGAAATAGCTTGAAGCTTTATATATGTTCTAAAAATAACCCGTAGAAATGTCCCAATTGATTGTATGTATTATACCAGCTAATTCGAAATAGAATCAATATTAATTGATAGAAGCGTTTTCGGACAGGGGTCTTCGTTTCATATTTAATAGTTTATACCCGTGAAACCATGAAACTATATAAAATTGATATTGGAATGATAAACCATCTTTAACCCTTTGCTACTATAGTCTGGAACTGCCAGAGTTACCTCCGCCATGTTAGGTTTCTTGGTTTCGCAAATTCGATATAGCAGACGATGTTTTCATTATTTGACTTTGTGCCACGGTCAACTGGTGTATCGGTGAATGCCCCAAAATCAACCCGTTCATGACGGGAGCGGTGCTGATGCAGCATTAAAGATGCTTTGCCAATGCATTCTCTCATATATGCTAGTCTTATGAGCCTCGCGTATATTGGAGAATGCACTGGCTTACAAGTTCAAGGTAAATATGTTATGCCAACAGGGGGGGGGGGGGGGTGAAAAAAAAATTCCGGGGTGGTGGGTGATCAAAGCCACCAACAAACAATTATTTCCACAACTAAACGGGAAAAAAAATTGGCGTTGGGGGTGGGTGGGTACAAAAAATGATCGAAAGGGAATATGCCATACGTGCCTGAACATTTTTTCCGACCCCCCCCCCTGATGCCAATGTATTATTTTGTCTATGCGATGCCCCTATATAAGAGAGTCAAATATAACGCCAATGTCCTTCTCAGATTCAGTTGGTTGGATTTGTATTTCTTTATCTTATATAAGAGAATGCATTCGTACAGAGTTTTCACAAAATTTTTGGGAAGCTCCAGTCCTGGAAGGGTTAAGTCTAATCGTATTCCGCAGCAGATCATGCCATGAATATCCCATAGAGAGCCCCACACAGATAGAAGGATTTATTACTGGATGTCGTCTGGTCATGTCTGTAGGGGGCACCATACGGGTGTTCAGTAGATCATGCCATGAATCTCTACTCTGACGGACGCCCGTATAGAGATCATGTTCCACCAGTACAAAACCTTGGGAATTTTTTGAAGTTTTGACAGGGAACCTTATAAAGTCGAAAACATAACGCTGGGAATATATTTCTTAGTTATTATGTGGTCCTTAATAATGTACTTCACTGTTGGCGATGGTCCAAACTCGAACTTTTACGATTTAGATAAATTTGTGAGTGATTTTGCTTTGCGTTGCTTACAATTATGCAATTTCTCCTGGCCAATAAATTCATTGTTTATTGCGATATCGGCTCACAAATTAATACCACGGAAAAGCATGCAATTTTAAATTTGGACATTCACATACAGTGAAGTACATTATTAAGGAACAGATAATAACTATATAAGAAATATATTCCCCGCGTTATTTCTTCGACTTTATAAGGTTCCCTGTCAAAACTTCAAGAAGTTCCCAGGTTTTGTACTGGTGAAATATGATCTATACGGGCGTTAGACAGAGTAGAGATTCGTGGCATGATATAATTCCGCTGTACCAATGCATGTCATGAATCAGAAATCCATACTTTGAGCGGGATTAACATCCTTGTTCAGATATTTAAAGTAGATCCGATCTCTCACAGAATCGTTATTCGGTAACCAAGGTCTGAAATCTGGATGAATTTTATCCGCATACAAAGGACCTTGGTTACCAGTCATGTCAACACTATCCGCGGCGCTCCCGTCATCTGATTGGTCTTTATTTAAGGTATGTGCCCTCCTGGCGCTATCCATAGCAACATGATCTTCTCTTTTCAAATGAGGCATATTCTCCGCCGAATCTCGAACACCAACAGACCGACCAGGAAAATTATAACCTACATTATCAACATGATTTGGCAGACGACCGCCATCATAGTTTTCTTCACTGGAACCCTCTGGGTTAACTTCCGCCGTCTTGGCTTTCTGAGTTTCGTAGTTGAGCAATGTTTTTCTCAATTTCGCTTCGTGTCCTCTATTTTCCATATCAATGTCATCGCTCACGTCGCCTAAATTTTCCATTTTAGGATTTTTTCAACGACACTGCCCTCGGTCTATAAACAATGAGGTTGTCTTGGTTACCGGGAGTTTCTGTAGGCGATTTCAACTCGGCGCGCAGTTGATTGTGGTTCCGACTTGCGCTGTTTTTGTTTTTAATTCCTTTCCTCCACTGAGAGCGAACCTTTGTGACGGTTGCCGGAGCCTCGGACTGAGAATTACCCATGAGTTATTTAGTTTTCCGAGTCACGTGACCTGAAAAAGAAACTTACATATGAGAGTTCCCCACTGAATTAATTAGTTTCCTAGCACGAACCTACATGTTTATCTTCAGACCCAGGACCTTAATTAGAAAATCGAAGTGTCGACTTCAAGCTTCATAAGACTTTAACAAGATATCTGTCTGGTGTAAAAATGTTATCTAGACGGTTATGTTCTATTTCGAAATGAAGCCACCGAAACCACTGGAATCGGTTTCGAAATGAGGATGGAATGAAAAGCAGCACTGCAGAGTTCAGTCCCCTGTTACAGTGGACTGAACACTGCCATCATGTACACAGCGCATGTGAGTTATAATCACCCATTTTTTATTTAAGACATTTGACGGTTACGATTCACGTGCATTATTCTGAGAAATCCAACTGTCCGTATTCATTTGGAACTTGGCTAGATTAACCCTTTACCCAACAGAAGGGCCCTGTGCCAATGCATTCTCTTATATATGCGAGTCGACCATAGGTCGCCTCGCATATATAAGAGAATGCATTGGCTTAACACATATTAAAAATGATAAAATTGTCAAATGTAGAAAAATATTATAAAAATTGTTAAAAAATGTAAGAAAAAATTATAAAATTGGTAAAGAATGTAAGAAAAAATGGTAAAAAGTGTTTTAAAAAAAAGTTTTTTTAGGCCAATGCATTCTCTTATATATGCGAGGCGACCTATGGTCGACTCGCATGTATAAGAGAATGCATTGGCACAGGGCATAACTGTTACTGACAAAAAACTTAAACAAAAAACGAAACATAATTTTAAAGCCACTTGGCAGTTTGCGCTCCAAAATACACCCCATGATATTCGGTTTTGAATGTTTTCCCGTATATAAATAGGTTGATACATACTTTGAAGTGCTGTGCTACGAGCATTATATTTTACAGAAAGACGCTTTGAAGTCATAAAATATATAACTTTGAACACCATGTTTGGGTAAAAAAAAAACCGCCATTTGCACTACATGGAACAGAAAAGAGCGTTTCGTGTTAAGTCTATTCCTGATATAGTAGAATTAAAGAGCGTTTATTTAACTTCTGATCGAAAATTTTAAATTGATGGAAAATGGCTGTGACCATGGCAAGTATTTGTCAAGTATCTATGAAGCAGGTATATCAATATTTCGTGTATTTGTCAACCTATCTTGTATACACAATTTGGAAGCTCGAATGATGGAATGCATGCCTGAATGTTATATATTTGCGACTTTGCATCTCAGGGGAGTTTTATATGCACATTATATAATTATAGTCTAAAAAAAATACACGAATGTATCATGGTTCTGAAAAATGTTGGTGAAATATTACAAAAGCTAAATAAAAAACTGCTGTAAATGGACGACTAGTGTGACACTCACCTTTAATTAACATGTCGTGTTCACGTGCGCGCCATCTTTCTTTGAGCCCACCTGAGTATCATACAAGTAGTGGTTCAGATGTAAGCGAATATAGTGAAAAACAATCCAGAACTTTGGTGCTTCATGGAGTGCACATTACTCTTGATCAGGCACAGAATCCATCATATTTCTTCATGAAAAAAACACTGTATATAAAGCGTATGTCACGGTTGGAGTTGGACCATGACCTCGGTATAGCAATAATAATTCAATTAAAATCGTGTGTAAACACTTAAACACTTCGCTTACACAATCAAATCTATACTCCTGTATGAAAAGCTAGGGTTCTAGCTTTAATGCGCCTTTCAAAAACACACAATACAGTTATATTCATTTAGTATACTTAAACTACACAAGGAACCAATCCATGTTATTATACTATTTGATCAGTTAGTTTTGATTTTCTCTTGGCGAATAGTAAACAATGTATGCATGTGTGCAATTTACTTCTAAGTATGCTTAAAGAGATACATTCCGAACAATTCAAATGGTCGGGTCCGGATTGAAAAATATGAAACGTGGTGTGAAATGAAATGAAAAGGTGCTCAATCCGATTCCATGGTCCCCATATTCAGTTATCAGAATCGGCTAATTGCCCACAAATAATGCTAACCACTGTCAACGAAAGTATAAAATTACCCGAGGGGTGTTATTTATCAACATGTTGTTCGACGAAATTTGGCCTTATTATCAGCAGAAGGCCTCTTGATTTTAGTGTTATCCATCTTCATCCGCAATTTGGTCCGAGGCCGTCGGCTCGTCAACTGTTTACTGGGCCACTATTAATTCTTGATGGCGAAAACTAATATATGTTAAAAATCGATATCTAATAACTCCGAGCTTTGATAGGTGGGTTCCTCGACTCGAATCAAATATTTTTACCCCCCCCCCGAATCCAAATAAATAGTAATTAAGGGGCGCTTAATCGGATTATGCATCTTTATGCTTAGTGTTATAGAACATTGGGAAGTGATTTCTGCGTAAACTCTACATGCATTGTCAAAGCACGACTGATAGGCAATTGGTTGTTTGGTGAAATTTTGAATACATAATATTGAACATATATTTATAAAATAAACATTATATTTATTTATCTTTTTTTTAATATAATAATAGAATCAAACACGTTGGATTACATTGTAACGCCACTGATTATTTATTCTAGGGGAATTTCCCAAAATTGCGAGGGTGAAATTGGAGAACGTCAAATTTCGCACGTCAAAAAATCAAGACTGTAACACTGTACGTATAGCCTACGCATTATGTCGTTTGTGGCGGTGAAATATCACGCAGTAACTGTTGTGAAATGGCTGTATACAAGTCTTAGTTTAGTGTGCCTGTCATTTGCAGACAGGGATGTGGCTAGAGGGTCTCCGCTGGGGGTGTCCACCTTGGGAATTTCCAACTGCACCCCCCTCCCCCTTGAGTCGCAATCACACCAACACAACTTTTGCATAATTCCATTTGCACCCCCCCCCCTTGAGTCGGAATCACACCGACACAACTTTTTGCATAATTCCATTTGCACCACCCCCCCCCCCTTGAGTCGGAATCGTACCAACACAACTATTTGCATATTTCCATTTGCACCCCCCCCTTGTACCTCATGCTCAGGCCTAATTTCCTATATATTCATAAGCCATGCTTCTATTTTCCCAGTATGAGAACATTAAGATATTTTAACCTCAAAATTGCCCCCAAAAAAACAACTAGTGATCTAATTCCAGACAAATGCACACAGCTACCGACAACAGACCAGGAAACACCGGGCCGACCATGGTTGTTCGGCCCGGTGTGAGAAAATTTTGAAAACTATACAAGAAAATCGCAAATCCTAGCATCAAGACTGGCCTCAACTGAAGCTTTCCTAGTGTTGGAAATTTCAAACCTCATACTCCCCCTCAGGTTGGAAAATTCTTCAACTGATGACCATTTATGTCTACAAGTTTGACCAAATGTAGTAAAATATTGTTTTGCTAAACTAATTAGCAGTTTTGTATTGGCCATGTGAATGGGGCAATGACACACCGGGCCGACCATGGTTCGGCCCGGTGTGCGAAAATTTTGAAATCTGAACAAGAAAATCGCAAAATCCTAACATCTAGACTAGCCTCAAGCCTTCCTACTGTTCGAAATTTCAAACCCTACACCCCAACTTAGGTTGGAAATTTTCCAACTGATGACAATTCCAATGACAATGTTGACCAATTGTATGACAATATTGTTTTCTTAAATTAACTAGAAGTTTTTGACTGGCCACGGGGGAGAGACCAGGACACAAGCTTTCCAAGTGTTGGAAATTTCCAACCTGTCACCCCCCTAAGGTTGGAAAATTTCCAACTGATGACCATTTCTGTCAAAATTTTTGACCAAAAATAGGAACATATGCAAATATTGGTCGAAAAACAATAAATTCCCCCAGCTCTCTGCTGGGGGGGGGGGGGGGGGTGAGACACCCCCCCACACCCCCCTCTAGCCACATCCCTGTTTGCAGAATGAGGTCCTCAGATGGGGAATTTAGTGATGCTACTCCTGCACAGCGGGCTAGCATCACTAAACTGACCATCTGAGGACCTCATTCTGCTCAGGCATCATCTTCTCTGGAAAGTTACTTTATAATCAAATCAAACTTCTTCACATAAATTCTATTTCGTGTTTATTTTTTTTTCTCCATACCCCCAAATTGGCAGACGACACAATGTGTAATTTAGGTTCCCAATGGGTGTATGTCACTTGGGAACCATTTGGGAACTTCATTCTGAGTCCATGTCACTCATAGCAGATGAGGCCATGCCGAGGCCATGTCACATAGGGTGAATTTGGTGATACTAGCCAGCTATGCGGGATAGCGTCACTAAATTCACCCTCCGAGGACCTCATTCGGCAAATGACAAGCACGCTTAACGCAGGTCTGTTAGCATGTAACTGTTTAAATAGCTTTCTGAATCGACAGCGAGTTCAGAAACGCACCATCTGATAGTCGGTATTATATATTCGATCGCTATGATGAAATGATACCGATGATAATGATAACCATGAAACAGATGACGATAACGATGGTGATGACGATGATGATACCGATGGTGATGATAACATTGATGATACCGATGATGACGATAACATTGATGGTACCGATGGTGATGATAACATTGATGATACCGATGATGACGATAACATTGATGATACCGATGGTGATGATAACATTGATGATACCGATGGTGATGATAACATTGATGATACCGATGGTGATGATAACATTGATGATACCGATGATGACGATAACATTGATGGTACCGATGGTGATGATAACATTGATGGTACCGATGGTGATGATAACATTGATGGTACCCGATGGTGATGATAACATTGATGGTACCGATGGTGATGATAACATTGATGGTACCGATGGTGATGATAACATTGATGGTACCGATGGTGATGATAACATTGATGGTACCGATGGTGATGATAACATTGATGGTACCGATGGTGATGATAACATTGATGGTACCGATGGTGATGATAACATTGATGGTACCGATGGTGATGATAACATTGATGGTACCGGTGGTGATGATACCGATGATGATGATTAATCCTATGACGATGATGATACCGATGACAATGATGATGATGAATCCGATGATGATGATGATCATACCGATGATGACGATGGTGATGACGATGATGATTATGTTGATGGTGATGATGGTGATGATGATGATGATTATGATGATGATGACGATGGTGATAATGATGATGATGATGATGATGTCCATGACTATGACGACGATGACGATGATAATGATGACGATGATAATGATGACGACGACGATGATTATGATGACGGTGGTGGTGATGATCATACTGATGATGTCTACGACTATTATGACGATGGCGATGATAATGATGACGATGGTGGTGATGATCACGATGATGATACCGTTGATGATTATGATGATGATGATTGTGGTGATACTGGTGACGTCTATGACTATGACGACGATGACGACGATGACGATGGCGATGATAATGATGACGATGGTGCTGATGATGACAATGACGATACCGATGATGGTGACGAGGGTGACGACGACGAAGATTGCGACGACTATAAAACGACGACGATTAACATGATGTCGATGATACTGACGATGACGATGATAATGCTGATGATAACGACGATGATTCTGACGACGGCGACGATGAGGACGACGACGACAAGAACGATAAAAATACCCCCAAGTCAATCTAAATATTCATCCCACCCCGATCCAAAATGGCCGCCGTCCAGGGCACGGCAGCCATTTTTGATCGGGTATGGTGAGTCTGGTGAATATTTAGATTGGATTGGGGGCCACCATACAAAACCATTTGTTTGTCGACATCGGCCAAGGGCCGAAAATGGCATGGTGCCCTATTTGAACCCCTCTGGACGGCGGCCATTTTTGACCGGGATGGGTGTGCGAAAGGAGTGCCTTGTGGGCCACCCTATATATACAACACTCTTTGTTTAACCTAAATATAAACATTTTCGAATAAGGAATGAAGAATAGAAGTTACCCAAGTTTCAACTCTCGTTATTGGGCAATTATTAATAATAAAAATAAGAAGAAAGTCTGTATAGATTGTCTTGTATTTCTTTATGAGGATGATTTTACACAAGATACAAGATGTATGACACGTTCACATGTATCCGCGTTATTGTAAAATAATGTACCATTTCGAAAATAACAATCCATTATCCTAAAACTGGACTCGGTGAACAAAAGAGTGACGTCATAGACATTTTCCACCAATGAATATGAATCCTTCTGCTGTTGTATTATCTGTTTTTCTGTCTGTCGTCTGATTTTATTACCCGAACACCCCATACAACTGAACAATAGACCGTTCCAACGTATACTCTTGTAAATGATTGGAGAATCTATTCATTATAGAAAGGGTTAAATTCTGGTTGATGAGTGTAATAAGAAGTATCCATAGAAATGCTGTCCGTCCGAGAATTGTAATAAGAAGTATCCATAGAGATGATGACCGTGCGAGGATTGCTGAAATGGATCAAAGGTATTTTTTTTTATTATTATTACATACAAATTAGAATGAACACTGTATACACGTAACATTTCCTCAATATATTCAGATTCTATAATATATTCATAAATGGTTAATGCAATAATTATTGCAATTCATACATAATACTTTGAATCTACTAGAACAATATAGACAAAGCAAATACCCTAACCAATTTCAGTCAGTCTTCTCACCCAGGAACCCTCTCACTCTGTCACAATTCTATCTATCCTCCATCAGGGGCATTTTAGTGAAATCTTTGTGACCACCAACAACTTAGTAATAGTATATCCCAACATGGAAAACATAGAGGTCTCAGAGGAAGGAATCCTATCAAATATAAAAATAAACAAAGGAGCTGGACGAGACAATATTAAACCAATCATTCTGAAACAACTCCGCTACGAAATTGCACCCCCTTCTTACCAATCTTATTCAAAAGACCGTGAAGGAAGGTGTCCTCCCACAGGGCTGAACAAAGGGTAATGTGGTTCCTGTATACAAGAAGGGTGATAAAACAAACCTGGCAAATTATAGACCGATCACCCTGGCCTGTATCATCTGTAAACTAACTGAGCACATCATCGCATCCAACATCACGAAGCATCTGAAAAAGAATAAGATCCTCTCTGATCTGCAGCATGGCTTCCGGGAAAGAAAATCATGTGAAACACACCTCGTGCAATTAGCTGATGATCTATTGAGACGCCTTGCTGCAGGTCAGCAGACCGATCTTATCTTACTAGACTTCAGTAAAGCCTTTGGCAAGGTCAATCATGGCAAATTGCTCTATAAACTTGAACATTACGGCATTGGTGGAACCACATTAAACTGGATCAGAGCCTTTCTCAACAACAGAACCCAAGTTGTTGTCCTGGAGGGGGTTGCCTCATCTGAGGTCTCAGTAACATCTGGCATATATGTAATTTGCTAAGAATAACCAAACTGTGCGTTACGCACGTTTGAGTGACAGCTGACCCGTATGGGCGTTGAGTGTTGTGCAGCCCGCGTAAGAGTTGTAGAGATATCTTTATTACCTCCAAGTATAGGAGAGATCAATATACATGACATATAAATACAGTTGGATTAAAGTGGGCTCCCCTGGCCAGTGTGGTGGGTCGTTATGTACAAGTATGGAGAGGTGTTGGAAACCACGAGAGTGAAGCATATATGCATTTGAATGTTCACTACAGCTTTTGTTGCAGGAAAATCTGATTTGTCCAACATATATGAAAGTTAGTCGTTACAACATGCGTGGGTGTTGAGAAGATAATTGCAATGACGTGACACGGGTTGCTGTACGCCATTCCTTATCATTGTTCTGAGAACGTACAGGAACTTCGCAGTTATAGACCGATCACCCTGGCCTGTATCATCTGTAAACTAACTGAGCACATAATCGTATCCAACATCACGAATCATCTGAAAAAGAATAATCTCTGATCTGCAGCATGGTTTGCGGGAAAGAAAATCATGTGAAACACACCTCGTGCAATTAGCTGATGATCTATTGAGACGCCTTTCTGCAGGTCAGCAGACCGATCTTATCTTACTAGACTTCAGTAAAGCCTTTGGCAAGGTCAATCATGGCAAATTGCTCTATAAACTTGAACATTACGGCATTGGTGGAACCACATTAAACTGGATCAGAGCCTTTCTCAACAACAGAATCCAAGTTGTTGTCCTGGAGGGGGATGCCTCCTCTAGCTAGGTCTCAGTATTAACATCCGGCATATATGTAATTTGCCAAGAATAGCCCAACTGCGCGTTACGCACGTTTGAGTGACAGATGACCCGAATGAACGTTGTGTATTGTGCAGACCGCGTATGAGTAGTAGATGCACGTTTGAGTGACAGATGACCCGTATGGGCGTTGTGTATTGTGCAGCCCGCGTATGGGTTGTAGATGCACGTTTGAGTGACAGATGACCCGAATGGGCGTTGTGTATTGTGCAGCCCGCGTATGAGTTGTAGATGCACGTTTGAGTGACAGATGACCCGAATGGGCGTTGGGTATTGTGCAGCCCGCGTATGAGTTGTAGATGCATGTTTGAGTGACAGATGACCCGTATGGGCGTTGTGTATTGTGCAGCCCGCGTATGAGTTGTAGATGCACGTTTGAGTGACAGATGACCCGAATGGGCGTTGTGTATTGTGCAGCCCGCGTATGAGTTGTAGATGCACGTTTGAGTGACAGATGACCCGAATGGGCGTTGGGTATTGTGCAGCCCGCGTATGAGTTGTAGATGCACGTATGGGCGTTGGGTATTGTGCAGTCCGCGTATGAGTTGTAGATGCACGTTTGAGTGACAGATGACCCGTATGGGCGTTTGGTATTGTGCAGCCCGCGTATGAGCTGTAGATGCACGTTTGAGTGACAGATGACCCGTATGGGCGTTGGGTATTGTACAGCCCGCGTATGAGCTGTATATGCACGTTTGAGTGACAGATGACCCGTATGCGCGTTGGGTATTGTGCAGCCCGGTATGAGTTGTAGATGCACGTTTCAGTGACAGATGACCCGTATGCGCGTTGGGTATTAATTGTGCAGCCCGCGTATGAGTCGTAGATGCACGTTTAAGTGACAGATGACCCGTATGGGCGTTGTGTATTGTGCAGCCCGCGTATGAGTTGTAGATGCACGTTTAAGTGACAGATGACCCGTATGGGCGTTTGGTATTGTGCAGCCCGCGTATGAGCTGTAGATGCACGTTTGAGTGACAGATGACCCGTATGGCCGTTGTGTATTGTGCAGCCCGCGTATGAGCTGTAGATGCACGTTTGAGTGACAGATGACCCGTATGCGCGTTGTGTATTGTGCAGCCCGCGTATGAGCTGCAGATGCACGTTTGTGCGCTTGATAACTAATAGACACCATTCCACAATAAAGAACGCGCGTTTGAGTGACATTTCTCCTGTAATTCAACATAATTATGAACATTGGTTACAATTAAGACAAGACACCAATGTTAAGACAAACACTTTTATATTCTCAAATATTTTATAATTGATTGTGGTATATTACAAACAGTACATGGGCTAACAGATCAGAGCTTTATTATGTGGTCCAAACGTGGATTGCGTTGTGATGGACGCAGTCATGATGGGCTGTCGTCGAGATTTGGCATCAGAATTTCAACAGGAAGCTGCATCATGCCCAACAATCATCAAAGGGAGTTCCGGGCGGGACCGTGTTCTTGTTACAAATGCAAAAGCCAGGCGGTTACTAACTAAATACGTGGGCATGGAGCGATCGAGGGCGTTATATAAAAAAAGTTTCACCTATGATCCCATCCGCGAGTACAAAACATTATGTGCAGATTTAAAATGTTGCAAAAGCATTCAATTCATTGTGACACCGCACTATACATGACAATAAATAACACCTCAAAAGACTGCGAACAATTACAAAACTACCTAATCAAACTTCAGACATGGGAGCAAAATTGGGATATGGCCTCTAACACCTCAAAATGTCAACTCCTCACAGTCAGCCGCAAAGCAAAACCCATAATTTATGACTACATCCTACACTCTCAAGTACTTGATCGTGTCAATAATGCGCGATATTTGGGAATCGACCTCACAAGCATTCTCTCATTCAATGTCCACATACAACGAACAACTTTAAGTGCAAATCAGTCCCTGGGATTCCTAAAAAGGAATGTCAAAACACAAAATAAAGCACTCAAGAAAGCAGCTTATCAGGCCATGGTCAGACAAAAGTTAGAGTATGCCGCTGCAATTTGGTCCCCTTATACTTCAGAAAACATAACTAAAATTGAACGAGTAATACATCGGGCCATCCGTTGGATTTTTAATGACTATTCAAGATTCTCAAGTTTGTCAAAAATGGGGGAAGAATTCAACTGACACCCATTGAGGACAGAAGAACCATCTCAAAATTATCCCTCTTCAGTAAAATAGTCCATAACCAAGTAGATATTACTATTCCAGATTACCTTCAGAAACCACTCAGACATAGCAACGCTGACACTTATCGACGAATTCACACTGGGCCAAATTACTTTAGACACTCATTCTTCCCAAGCACAGCTATACTCTGGAATCAACTCCCATCTGATCTGATCAAGCTCTCTCACCCTGACCAGTTCAGGAGGAGTGCTTATCAGCTTCAACCATGAACCCAACAGCAACCTTTCTTTTAACAGGTCTTATTTGTCAGAGCATCATTAACTTTGTACACTTTTTGGCCGAGCCATTCAAAATCCTTTGGCCGAGGTATAATAGCTGACATGACAATTTTAATGGCCTTAATACGGAAAATCGATTTAATGAGACATTTGTACTGTGTAGTAAATGCTTGTACTGTCATGTTTTCATCCTCAATATTGTTTGTTCCAACATGTATTATCATGTGAGAATATTGTGCAATATTGGTACCTCTCAATTTTGTGTGGTGCATGAAGCTTGCTTGCTCATCATTTGTATATTTTGTTTTGTTATTATGTTTTATTTATGTTGATTCAGCTCTTGTGTGGTCTAATCAGCCGTCAATAAATCATAATTAATTTAATTAGTGTCACCCTTTTAAATTTATAGTTCCCGGGCTATATGCAGTGAATTGGTCTTATTTGGATACAAATAATGTAATTCACAATTAGCAATAGGTCGATATCCTTTCCGTAATCATTACAATCCAATATCATATCATGATCAATTATCACACCATTACTCCAGGATGAATAATGCTCAGTCGTAGTTTCATTGGTCTTATGCGTGTGAGTAGTAATTAATTAGTTTCACTGTGGCTGAATTTCGCGGGGATTTCTTGAGTCATTAATTGATTTGACTTCACAAGAGCTGGACCAACTGTGATTTGAGTTTGAATGGCTTAAAGCCAAATGATTCACCCACCCATCCCAACCCTAATTTTGAGTATATTAACATCATAATTATATGCAGCTGTTTTTTATTCCTTTATTTCCATCAAGATAATAACATCATTATCCTTAATGACACTGCAGTTAGTTGTTATTTAATCATTACTTATTTATTTGAATTTGCATGAAATAGACAATTTGATTTGAATTATTTGCATGAAGCTTGCTTGCTCATCATTTGTATATTTTGTTTTGTTATTATGTTTTATTTATGTTGATTCAGCTCTTGTGTGGTCTAATCAGCCGTCAATAAATCATAATTAATTTAATTAGTGTCACCCTTTTAAATTTATAGTTCCCGGGCTATATGCAGTGAATTTGCTTTTATCTGTACATATTCTTTTAACTGACAAACTTGTCACCACTATCAACTCTATTTCCCACTGACGCGCCTGGTGATAACACCCAAATGGGGGTCTACCGGTACCAAGAGTTAGATAGATAGGCGGTTGTGAGTGCACATCAAAGGCAATGTTCAAATTAATGTGACAATTAATTACTGCATATACAACTTAAATTGAACATTACACGATCTTAGCTCTCGGTGCAAACATTGTGCACTTTACAAGCACAAATCTTGAAAATGAGAAAAAAGTGTACCAAGCTCAATTTTCCCTGTGGTTGCCATGGTAACCAATGGCCGCCGAAATAACCTTTATGGTCTGTGTAATTAAAAGTCAAAATACACGATTTCCTTATCATATTTGATGGAAACTTGTATTATTCTGATAACTTAATGTAATTGGATTAATTATCTGGGTATTACACGTTGAACTTGCAAGATGGGCTAAACATTGGGTCCAAAATGGCTTACAATATGGCCGCAATTGGCATTAAAATGGCGATAATTTAATTGTTTTCATTGCGTGTATCCTCCTAACATTATCTTAACCAACTAATGCAGTGAAACTGACTCCATTATGCATATTTTAATTGCGTACCATGTAAGATACAACATAAAAATGTATATACGTGTATGTGTGTCCCTGTGCGCATATCACCACCTGTATAATAAACATTCATTGAGGCCAATGCAGCTGCTGTATTGTCACGTTTTTAATGCATATTTCACATTCATATTGCTGTGTATAATTGTATAATAGGACTGTCTCGTAATAATAGACAATATGTTCAATCGGTTTCAAACAAAACTGAATCTAAATGATGACCAAAATGGCTGCCAATACGGCAGCCATTGATGTAAATTGGCCATAATTTAACAATTACATTTTCGTGTACGGATAAATATTGTTCATCTTTATCGATACGCGGAATGTCTGATAACCACATTCATCATTTAAATGTTTGTTACTCACATCACTTAGAGTATAAAGTTACCTCAGACGACTTAAATGGTCATAACTGAGCAACACAGAGCGTTTGGTGTGCACATGTTCATATGACCAGGGGAATACCATGGGACAGGCGCCTTTGACCTGGGATGACTACTTATAGGTGAACTATTAAATTGCATGATCAATAAAGAGCGTTTGTTATCAGCTCAGACGATGTTTGGGAAATTGGTGCACACATATAGGTAATATGGCACGGATAGGTGCCGTTGAAAGAGGCACTAATGATCAGCAATACATAGTGTTTATTATCAGCTTAAAAGATAGATTTATCTGGAATGTCATGCAATACCACTGATTACCTCAGGTGACTAATACTTATTTTAAATTGCTTGAAGGGACACTAATTATTTACTAATTCTTCACACAATTTTCCTGCATGTCTTGTTTATCCCCCGTCATTTATACTTATTTCTGTCTTCTGGGCATTCTTGATTACTTTCATCTCAGGTACACATTTGTCGAATATGGCACTTTTATCACAAAATGCACATTTCGCTCAATTTTTTGCACGAGGCCACTGTATTGGCTTATTAATAATCATCAACAGCATTTTCACGACAACCATATAGAAGTTTCTAGTGCAATACTGATGCTTCATACAAAGTGATTATTAGCAAATTTCCATGGTACAAGATATGTTTCCAAATTTCCCCCCCATGTTTATTTTCTGTATCAATATTGACCCAATGCTGTGTCTGAATTTAATTGATTCATCACTCAAAAGAATTGAACTCTAAATGATGTGTTGCCTGGTCAGACACCTACTTACCACTTATTGGTTACCTATAAAACAATAAATCAATTTATTTTAACAATAAAGGTAGCAAGGAAAACTCTGAGGCAGAGAGACTAAATCGGGAGAAAGCACGGGCAGATATACGTTCCTCGACAGAGCAGGTTAAAGCGGCAGACAAAGTGAGCAATTACAAAAAAGGTAGCAAGCCAAAGAGAATAAAATGGGACAAAGTACGCGTAGAAATACGTTCCCCGACAGAGGAAGCGAAAGCGGCAGGAAAAGTGAGCAATTACAAGGTCTTTAGGTACCAAGGCCCGGTGAGACGGCCAAAGATGGTAGAGGTCGGGAAGGTCGACAAAAGTATACGGGCAACTGTTAGGAAAACGGACGACGATGTGATGAAGAGAACGGAGCAGAATACGAGTCGGAATGGTCGGACGTCAGGGAGGAAAGCTGGTGTGGACAATCAACAGAATGGCGTAGACAGACAGAGAATTGGTGGGATGAGAAAACAAAGTTATTCTTCTGATGAAATGAAAATGCAATGGAGAGCAGCTAAAAATGCTGTAAACACTAATCAGCATAACATGAATGCGCGGGTGACTGGGAAACGACAACCAATCAACACAAAGTATTCTTATAGTTTTTGAAGTTTATCTTGGTGCCCGTTCAGTGGGGATAAATTATTTTGAGTAATTATTTTTGTTTTGAATATTACTGTTTTTGTATTTACTGGATTGATGCACTGGAATAAAAATCAGGATAAATTTTCAAGGTTCATCTATAAGTGGAGGGACATCTCAATTAAGCTGTCATTTCGATCGTAACATAGCCAGTTAAGCAGTCATAATGCAAACATCCGTGCCAAATTTCTTTCACAAGATGTGAAAGAATAATTAGTCACGAATATCGTTGACTGATAAAAACTTAAGATGATGTCTCCTATATTGCAATGAGTATAAACAATTATGGATCTATCGCCTGCATTTAGTTTTCCAACAATTGTTGAGTTTGACAGTGCGTGGGAAAACTTGTCAACACGTCATTGACCTCTAAACTATGAAGTGATCTGTTATGCCATAAACCAATAAAATCACGTGCGTCCTTCGCCACTCTCCAATGAAATGGTGGGAATCCCATCAATTCAGTAACTGATTATGAATGAGAATTCCAGACGTAAATATTGTAAAATATTGTCAGATTTTTAAAGAGACTGAAAGCAAAGATGACATCGAACCTCCATACCAAATTCCATACTGATGCAATAACCTATGGCTGAGATATATGCCCGAACGGACGGACAAAGTCAATCCAGTGTATACCCCCCCCCCCACCCCACCATTTTGCTACAGGTATAATTACCACAGCGGGGAATCACGTGGTTTAGAGTTGATGAGTATCACACATTCAAAATGGTTGGGGCGATCGCATCGCAAACGTGACCAGAACTCTGAAAAAGGTAAGAAACTATAGGATACGACATATTACATAGTATTTTAGCAGCTACGAGCATATGGTATTCTATTTTTCAGACAAGCTGATACACATGTACCTCAATTGTGTCAAAATTCCCAGTTCTAATATTCTGACCAAAGTTGTCAGTTGAAGGATTATCCTGATGTGTGAACTGGTGTATTAAATGAACCTCCGACTAGCAACTTTGGTTACAATGTTATAGAAAACTATCCTCTTGTTTTAAAAATAATCTAGCATATGCTCGTAACAGTCAAAATGTTATGTTTTGTGTCAGTTCCTCATATACAGTAATGCCCTAAATAATCGACTCCTTAACCACAGCAGAATTATTGGTAACTTTTCATGATTTAGTCGGATATATGGCTTTGCCATTCATCGGAAAGCTCTCAAATGAATGGCAAAAAGCCATATTTCTGAGTAAATCCTGAAAAGTTACCCATAATTCTGTTGTGTTTAAGGAGTTGATTATTTAGGGCATTACTGTATTATGTTTTTGTGCATTTGTGCTGGCCTTGGCCATTTTCAATGCGTGGTACTTACCAACCTAAACCATGTGATTCCTCACCGTGATTACAAAATGAACAGAATATTCTAAAACAATCAATTTATTCATCTTCATATATACACAATAAAATAACATTTCAAAACAGTTCATTTCATATGCGATTAGATTACATCCATGAAGATGCACACATTGGCATCGAAAACAGATTTATAGACGATGCTAAAAAAAAGACAATATGAGTATGAAAAAAAATTGATGAAAGCAATTATTCTGGTCATTCATGTATGTTACATAGGAAAAAAAATAATAACAAATCACATATATCCCAGGTAAGAATTCAAATATATTGCTTGCTGTAGTTTAAAAAATAAAATGTGATAAATATTCTCAATAATAGCTGTAGTGTCACCTTTCCATATTGTGTACTTTGGAACAATTCGATAGACTATTAATAATCAGCCTCTATTCATGGCTTTCAATTTCAAGGAGGTGCCTGAGAAAAAAGATGGCCTCATCTGCTATGGGAGACATAGACTCAGATTGAAGTTCCCAAATGGTGAATACATGTATTGTGATGTGCACCCATTGGGAACCTCGATTATGCAATGTGTCGTCTGCCAATTTGGGGATATAGAGAAACTAAACTTAAAAAGAAATAGAATCTATGTGATGACTATAGACAATTTATAATAAAGAAACTTTCCACAGAAGATGAGGCCTAATCAGTATGAGGTCCCCAGAGGGTGAATTTAGTGATGCTAGCCTGCTATGCGTGATAGTGTCACTAAATTCACCCTCTGGGGACCTCATTCTGCAAATGACAGGCACACTAAACTCAGACTTGAACAGTCAGTTCCCATAGGAAACGTTCAGATAATAAATTCAACAAGCGGCCATTGTTGAACTTATTATCTGAACATTTCCCACGAATGAATAGGAATTTTTCTGCACTTGTTTTATCTTTTCGTACCTCTGTCGGATGGTTATTTTTCCTGAACATCTCCAAATGAATAATAGACCATTATAATATATACCTTCATAACTTTAGTAAAGAGAGGGTAAAAGACACCATATATGCAGGCATAACCAAATTCACCCTCTGGGAACCTCATTCTGCTCGGGACATTATCAAGTTTGTTAGTTTCTTTTTTAGTTTAGTTTAGTTCTCTATATCCCCAAATTGGCAGATGACACAGTACATAATCAAGGTTCGCAATGGGTGTATGTATATGTAATATTAATATAATATATGTGTAATATGCACCATTTGGGAACTTCCGCTGTGCGGGATAGCATCACTAAATTCACCCTCTGGGGACCTCATTCTGCAAATGACAGCCACACTAAACTCAGGCTTGCAAAGGAGGTATGAACTTATTAACCCTTTACCCAACAGAACGACCCTATGCCAATGCATTCTCTTATATATGCGAGTCGACCATAGGTCGCCTCGCATATATAAGAGAATGCATTGGCTTAACACATTAAAAATTATAAAATTGTTAAAGAATGTAAGAAAAAATGGTAAAAGTGTTAAAAAAAGATTTTTTTTAGGCCAATGCATTCTCTTATATATGCGAGGCGACCTATGGTCGACTCGCATATATAAGAGAATGCATTGGCACAGGGCATAACTGTAACTATCACAATGTGGTCAAGGAGCCGGTTCCAATGATATCCATATATGTATGGTTCTATTGAGGCAGACCGAAGATATTTTAGGCTGTTGAAGCTTTATTTGGCCGGTTTTGGCCGGTTTGTTGGGTAAAGGGTTAAGGCATTTATAACAGCAGATGTTTCTCTTGTTTTGGGAAATAACAATGTAAACATTCCTTCAAAACAAATCACATAAATTTTTTTTGTTGGAAGTGGTGCCCGGAAGAGATTAAGCATCGTAACCCTTTCATGACTGCAGCTTTTTCATGATTTTTTTCAAAAACCCTTTGCCAATACATTCTCTTATATATGCGACTCTCCCATATGGAGAATGCATTGGCCTAATAATATTTAACTTGATCTTGTAAGCCAGTGCATTCTCTTATATATGCAAGGATCCCTATGGAAGACTTGCATATATAAGAGAATGCACTGGCACATGATCTATGATATTTAATGCTGTACTAGCAGAGCTCCTGTAATGGAAGGGTTAAAAGCTAAATCAAAAGGTTTAAAGCTCAATTTTAATACTAATTAAAAAAACTAAGTAAATCAGTGTAAATGACTTATTTCTATTCCAAAAGTTGGAACATGTTATTTGGAAAACATTTATAAATACCGGTAAGAGAAATATACCAAGTTGACTTGTTAGATGTGACTGGATGTCATAAATTGTTAATGACTATAATTCTACAAAATATAAATTTTACTGGCAATGAATAAAAACTAGCCAAGAACTATTGAGCATTTGATGGCAGACCAATCATTTTCCTAAGTACAAGTCATTCATGGGCCAAAATAAAATGGATATGTATTTCTGGTAATGGTAATTATGGCAAGTGGATGGTTTTCATTTTATATTTATTTTAATTTTTTTTTGCAAAATATCTTATTGACTGGTCCAATAAACCCATTTGAATTGAGAAAAAAATGAAGAAAGTTTTAGAATGGACCAATTTCAATAAAAGGCATACAGATAATGGAGTGAATGAAAGTATTGTTGATGGTCGACAAAACAAAATAAATTAGAAACTCAAAAGTGCCACGCTTACTTATAATGCACACTTTACTCAAAAGTACAACGCCCACTTATAACGCATACTTTACTCAAAAGTGCCACGCCCACTTTTAACGCACACTTTACTCAAAAGTGCCACGCCCACTTTTAACGCACACTGCATTCAAAGGTGCCACGCCCACTTTTAATGCACGCTGCATTCAAAAATACCACGCCCACTTATAACGCACACTTTACTCAAAGTGCCACGGACACTTTTAACGCACACTGCATTAAAAAGTGCCACGCCCACCTTTAACGCACACTGTATTCAAAAGTGCCACGCCCACTTATAACGCACACTTTACTCTAAAGTGCCACGCCCACTTATAACGCACACTGATTAACATTATGATCTTGTAACTAAACATGTTAGAATATTGACGTAAATTATGATGAAACTTGGTATGTGGGGGTACTTTCGGCCGTGGAGTGTCATGGGCCCATTAATTTGCCCGTGTGACGTGACCTTGAAATCGGGTCATTTCAAGGTCGAACGCCCGATTATCACGGGATTTCGATGAAAATTAGTGTATGTGGATACTTTCGTATGGGGAGTGTCGTAAGCCTATTCGTTTGCCCGTGAAATCGGTTCAATTCAAGGTCAAATCGCAAATTTTGATGGGATTTCGACGAAATTTGATACGTGGGGTTACTTTTGTCCACTGAGTGTTTTGGACTGGTCGAATCGTGACCCCGACCTGACCTTGACCTTCCCTTCAAAATTATCAATTCGAGGTCAAATCGGGTAAAACCGGATGGATTTCGACTGGTACTTTTGTCGGGTACGTTTGTCCGGACAGTGTTTTGGACCGGTCAAATCGTGACCCCACCTCACCTTGACCTTCAAAATGGACAATTCAAGGTCAAATCGCGCAATTCGCCGAAAAGCAGAGGGGAAACAGCCCGGACGAAATCGGGTCCATCTGCTAGTATATATATATATATAGGGTGATCAAAATAGAAGCAGTTGGAAATTATAGACTAATTTAAAAAAAAATTATTCTCACTTCTCATCTACGTTGTAATTAACATATCACGAAATTGGGCAACCCAGTTATTTGAATCGTTTTGTAATAAATCACTATCACAACAAATGTAAAATAACCGTTACATACAGATTTCGTAACTTATGCTTCATTTGTCACTAAATTCACAAATCTCTGCATGCATTTGTTTTCTTAAAAGTTCACAAAACGCATTTCGGACAGCGGGTTATCAATTTCAAAAATCGCCTTTATGTACCGTAGTAAATGCGTACAGTAAACAATATTCGTTTTCACTCATAAATTTTCCTAACAGGTTACACTGGTGTAAATATTTCCCATAGGCTTCAATGTTAACGTTTGTTGATCTGCATCAGAGGTCAAATGGAAACTGTTCAAACTGCCTTCGGATTATGTGAGCTTGACATCTGTGGAAACTTTCCCAATAAAAAAATCAACACCGTCTAGCAGGGAATCCACTTCAAATTTTCGTTTTTTCATAACTAGGGTCAGTTCCGCACTAAAAAAATATTGTCATTTTTTCAATCACACTTAAAATTTCTAAACAGCCACAACATGACTTCACCTTTAATGAATGGGCCTCTTGGCAAATGAAGTTTGTGGGAGAATGATTCCTTGAATTTTTGTCAACAGTTTACATTTAATTCATGCAACCAATCACAGCCCAGAGTGTTTTAACTGTGAAACTCTATACTCCTCCCGCAACCGCAGGGGGGAGCTGCCTATAGTATTTACACCAGTGTAACCAACAATACGAACGCTGATATATATTTGACCTGGGATGACTACTTATAGGTGAACTATTAAATTGCATGATCAATAAAGAGCGTTTATTATCAGCTCAGAAGATGTTTGGGAAATTGGTGCATACATATAGCTAGGTAACATGGCACGGATAGGTGCCGTTGACATCACATAACTTAAAGAGGCACTAATGATTAGCAATACATAGTGTTTATTATCAGTTTAAAAGATAGATTATAAATTTATCTGGAATGTCATGCAATAGGCACTGATTACCTCAGGTGACTAATACTTATTTTAAATTCCTTGAAGGGACACTAATTATTTACTAATTCTTCACACAATTTTCCTGCATGTCTTGTTTATCCCCCATCATTTATACTTATTTCTGTCTTCTGGGCATTCTTGATTACTTTCATCTCAGGTACACATTTGTCGAATATGGCACTTTTATCACAAAATGCACATTTCGCCCAAATGTTTGCACGATGCCACTGTATTGGCTTATTAATAATCATCAACAGCATTGTCACGACAACCATATAGAAGTTTCTAGTGCAATACTGATGCTTCATACAAAGTGATTCTTAGCAAATTTCCATGGTACAACAGCTGGGTACAAGATATGTTTCCATTTCCCCCCCCCATGTTTATTATCTGTATTGACCCAATGCTGTGTCTGAATTTAATTGATTCATCACTCAAATGAATTGAACTCTAAATGATGTGTTACCTGGTCAAACACCTACTTACCACTTATTGGTTACCTATAAAACAATAAATCAATTTATTTTAACAATAAAGGTAGCAAGGAAAACTCTGAGGCAGAGAGACTAAATCGGGAGAAAGCACGGGCAGATATACGTTCCTCGACAGAGCAGGTTAAAGCGGCAGACAAAGTGAGCAATTACAAAAAAGGTAGCAAGCCGAAGAGAATAAAATGGGAGAAAGCACGCGTTGAAATACGTTCCCCGACAGAGGAAGCGAAAGCGGCAGGAAAAGTAAGCAATTACAAGGTCTTTAGGTACTTTAAGCTACTATCATATTCTATACTAGTTTTCAGACAAGCCGAGACCTAATTTGTGTCCAAATTCAGTTCTAACATTCTGACCAAAGTTGTCAGTTGAAGGATTTTCATAGTTTGGTGTATTACATGAACCTCCGACTGGCGACTTTGGTCAGAATGTTATAGAAAACTACTGAGTATTTGGAAACAAATAAGGTATCAACTTGTTTTGAAAATAATCTAGCTTATGCTTGTAACAGTCAGAATGCTATATTATGCTTTTGTGAGTTTGCAGTGGCCTCGTCCATTTTCAATGCGTGGTACTCAGCAACCTATAAACCATGTGATTCACCACCGTGATTACAAAATGAACAGAATATTCTAAAACAATCAATTTATTCATCTTTATATATACACAATAAAATAACATTTCAAAACAGTTCATTTCATATGCGATTAGATTACATCCATGAAGATGCACACATTGTCATCGAAAACAGATTTATAGACGATGCTAAAAAAAGACAATATGAGTATGAAAAATTTTTTATGAAAGCAATTATTCTGGTCATTCATGTATGTTACATAGGAAAAAAAATAATAACAAATCACATATATCCCAGGTAAGAATTCAAATATATTGCTTGCTGTAGTTTAAAAAATAAAATGTGATAAATATTCTCAAGAATAGCTGTAGTGTCACCTTTCCATATTGTGTACTTTGGAACAATTCGATAGACTATTAATAATCAGCCTCTATTCATGACTTTCAATTTCAAGGAGGTGCCTGAGAAAAAAGATGGCCTCATCTGCTATGGGAGACATAGACTCAGATTGAAGTTCCCAAATGGTGAATACATGTATTGTGATGTGCACCCATTGGGAACCTCGATTATGCAATGTGTCGTCTGCCAATTTGGGGATATAGAGAAACTAAACTTAAAAAGAAATAGAATCTATGTGATGACTATAGAAAATTTATAATAAAGAAACTTTCCACAGAAGATGAGGCCTAATCAGTATGAGGTCCCCAGAGGGTGAATTTAGTGAAGCTAGCCTGCTATGCGTGATAGTGTCACTAAATTCACCCTCTGGGGACCTCATTCTGCAAATGACAGGCACACTAAACTCAGACTTGAACAGTCAGTTCCCATAGGAAACGTTCAGATAATAAATTCAACAAGCGGCCATTGTTGAACTTATTATCTGAACATTTCCCACGAATGAATAGGAATTTTTCTGCACTTGTTTTATCTTTTCGTACCTCTGTCGGATGGTTATTTTTCCTGAACATCTCCAAATGAATCAAGACCATTTATACAATATATACTTTCATAACTTTAGTAAAGAGTGGGTAAAAGACCAAATTCACCCTCTGGGAACCTCATTCTGCTCGGGACATTATCAAGTTTGTTAGTTTCTTTTTTAGTTTAGTTTAGTTCTCTATATCCCAAAGTGGCAGATGACACAGTACATAATCAAGGTTCGCAATGGGTGTATGTATATGTAATATTAATATAATATATGTGTAATATGCACCATTTGGGAACTTCCGCTGTGCGGGATAGCATCACTAAATTCACCCTCTGGGGACCTCATTCTGCAAATGACAGCCACACTAAACTCAGGCTTGTAAAGGAGGTATGAACTTACTAAGGCATTTATAACAGCAGATGTTTCTCTTGTTTTGGGAAATAACAATGTAAACATTCCTTCAAAACAAATCACACAAATTTTTTTTGTTGGAAGTGGTGCCCGGAAGAGATTAAGCATCGTAACCCTTTCATGACTGCAGCTTTTTCATGATTTTTTTCAAAAACCCTTTGCCAATACATTCTCTTATATATGCGACTCTCCCATATGGAGAATGCATTGGCCTAATAATATTTAACTTGATCTTGTAAGCCAGTGCATTCTCTTATATATGCAAGGATCCCTATGGAAGACTTGCATATATAAGAGAATGCACTGGCACATGATCTATGATCTTTAATGCTGTACTAGCAGAGCTCCTGTAATGGAAGGGTTAAAAGCTAAATCAAAAGGTTTAAAGCTGAATTTTAATACTAATTAAAAAAACTAAGTAAATCAGAGTAAATGACTTATTTCTATTCCAAAAGTTGGAACATGTTATTTGGAAAACATTTATAAATACCGGTAAGAGAAATATACCAAGTTGACTTGTTAGATGTGACTGGATGTCATAAATTGTTAATGACTATAATTCTACAAAATATAAATTTTACTGGCAATGAATAAAAACTAGCCAAGAACTATTGAGCATTTGATGGCAGACCAATCATTTTCCTAAGTACAAGTCATTCATGGACCAAAATAAAATGGATATGTATTTCTGGTAATGGTAATTATGGCAAGTGGATGGTTTTCATTTTATATTATTTTCATTTTTTTGTGCAAAATATCTTATTGACTGGTCCAATAAACCCATTTGAATTGAGGAAAAAAATGAAGAAAGTTTTAGAATGGACCAATTTCAATAAAAGGCATACAGGTAATGGAGTGAATGAAAGTATTGTTGATGGTCGACAAAAAAAAAAAAAAAAAAAAAATTAGAAAATAACTTGAATACTATCGGGGTGGGCGAACTATCGGAAATACACATCCATTTTATTTGGCCAAATAACATTCATTCTGCCATATAACAGAACACCATTTGTTTAATATATTAGGCAAGATAAATAAATTAGTTTGTTTCTTAGGGAATGTCTAACCTCCCACCCCCCACCAAAAAAAAAATATACCTCTGACATATTTATAAGCTGTTATAAATATATAAATACTGCTCTACCTGTATCTCAAGCCTAAACAGATGAACAAAGGTTGATGCTAATTTAGATGCCAAGGTCCGATAAAATTTACAGATGGAATATCCATGTCTTCAATGGCAAAACAAAATCAGTGAATGTGAAATTACTGGTAAATGTGATGGCCAGAGGTACTCACTCATTCAGTATTTTTCCCATATTTAGAATCTTTTTGCTGAATATTCAGGAATTTCAATGAACATCTTAAATATAAGTACCTGACTCTAACAAAAATAATTTGGACACAGATAATAAATAAATATAAATATTTGCCTCCTTCAGCTTCACTAAGAAATTTCCCGAGAAACAAACTATTTAGTTTTATGGCCTTAGAATATCACAGGATCGAGTGAATTGGCGAAATGCAGACAATGATAAAACACTGCAAACACCCATCTATTGTTTATATATGGCCTTAGAATATCACAGGATCGAGTGAATTGGCGAGATGCAGACAATGATAAAACACTGCAAACACCCATCTATTGTTTATATATGGCCTCAGAATATCACAGGATCGAGTGAATTGGCGAGATGCAGACAATGATAAAACACTGCAAACACCCATCTATTGTTTATATATGGCCTTAGAATATCACAGGATCGAGTGAATTGGCGAGATGCAGACAATGATAAAACACTGCAAACACCCATCTATTGTTTATATATGGCCTCAGAATATCACAGGATCGAGTGAATTGGCGAGATGCAGACAATGATAAAACACTGCAAACACCCATCTATTGTTTATATATGGCCTTAGAATATCACAGGATCGAGTGAATTGGCGAGATGCAGACAATGATAAAACACTGCAAACACCCATCTATTTTCTGTCCAAGCCTGGATATAGTGTGTCTGGCATTTGTAGAATGGGGTCCCCAGAGGGTGAATTTAAAGATGCTACCCTGCACAGTGGGCTAACATCACCAAATTCACCCTCTGGGGACCTCATCCTGCTTAATCCTCATCTTCTGGGAAGTATCTACAGTCTCAAATTAACATTGTTTTAGTTACTTTTCCCTTCTGTTCAGTTTCTAAATCCCCAAATTTACAAAAGATAAAATGCATAATTGAGGTGCCCAATGGGTGAACATCTCCAATTTCAACTGGGGAACTTCAATCTGATCCTAGGTCTCCGATAGCAGTTAAGGCCTAAGCAGAATGATGTCCCCAGAGGGTGAATTTAGTAATGCTAGTCCATCGTGCGGGATAGCATCCCTAAATTCACCCTCTGGAGACCTCATTCTGCAAATGTCAGACACATATCCAGGCTTGTTTTTGTCCTATCCGTTGTATTTTGCCAAACAACAAAAACACCATTTGCTTAACCCTTTCTTTACTAAATACCCTTATGGACCCCCAGAATGAGAGAACAATGCACTGATGACTATCGTCTGCTTGGGTCAGTGTGAGGCTCCATACGGGAGTGTAATATAAATTACTATTTTAGTGCAGCGTGCGTTATAAGTGGGCATGGAACTTTATAGTGCAGCGTGCGTTATAAATGGGCGTGGCACTATTTTAGTGCATCATGCGTTATAAGTGGGCGTGGCACTAATTTAGTGACGCATGCGTTATAAGTGGGCGCGGCACTATTTTAGTGCAGCGTGCGTTATACGTTGGAGTGGCACTATTTTTGTACAGCGTGCGTTATAAGTGGGCGTGTCACTATTTTAGTGCAGCGTGCGTTATAAGTGGGCGTGGCACTATTTTAGTGCAGCGTGCGTTATAAGTGGGCGTGGAACTTTATAGTGCAGCGTGCGTTATAAGTGGGCGTGGCACTATTTTAGTGCAGCGTGCGTTATAAGTGGGCGTGGCACTAATTTAGTGACGCATGCGTTATAATTGGGCGTGGCACTATTTAAGTGCAGCGTGCGTTATAAGTGGGCGAAGCACTATTTTAGTGCAGCGTGCGTTATAAGTGGCGTGGAACTTTTTTAGTGCAGCGTGCGTTATAAGTGGGCGTGGCACTATTTTAGTGCAGCGTGCGTTATAAGTGAGCGCGGCACTATTTTAGTGCAGCGTGCGTTATAAGTGGGCGCGGCACTATGTTAGTGCAGCGTGCGTTATAAGTGGGCGTGGCACTATTTTTGTACAGCGTGCGTTATAAGTGGGCGTGTCACTATTTTAGTGCAGCGTGCGTTATAAGTGGGCGTGGCACTATTTTTGTACAGCGTGCGTTATAAGTGGGCGTGTCACTATTTTAGTGCAGTGTGCGTTATAAGTGGGCGTGGCACTATTTTAGTGCAGCGTGCGTTATAAGTGGGTGCGGCAGTATTTTAGTGCAGCGTGCGTGGCACTATTTTAGTGCAGCGTGCGTTATAAGAGGGCGTGGCACTATTTTAGTGCGGCGTGCGCTATAAGTGGGCGTGGCACTATTTTAGTGCATCGTGCGTCATAAGTGGGCGTGGCACTTTTTTAGTGCAGCGTGCGTTATAAGTGGGCGTGGCACTATTTTAGTGCAGCATGCGTTATAAGTGGGCGTGGCATTAATTTAGTGACGCATGCGTTATAAGTGGGCGTGGCACTATTTTTGTGCAGCGTGTGTTATAAGAGGGCGTGGCACTATTTTAGTGCAGCGTGCGTTATAAGTGGGCGAAGCACTATTTCAGTGCAGCGTGTGTTATAAGAGGGCGTGGCACTATTTTAGTGCAGCGTGCGTTATAAGTGGGCGTGGCACTATTTTAGTGCAGCGTGCGTTATAAGTGGGCGTGGAACTTTTTTAGTGCAGCGTGCGTTATAAGTGGGCGTGGCACTATTAGTGCAGCCCACTTATAACGCACACTTTACTCAAAAGTGCCACGCCCACTTATAACGCACGCTTTACTCAAATGACCCACGCCCACCTTTAACGCACTCTGTATTCAAAAGTGCCACGCCCATTTATAACACACACTTTACTCAAAAGGGCCGCGCCCACTTATAACGCACACCTTACTCAAAAGAGCCACGCCCACTTATAGTGCACACTTTTCTCAAAGTGCCACGCCCAATTATAACGCACACTGCATTCAAAAGTACCACGCCCACTTTTTACGCATACTGCATTCAAAAGTACTACGCCCACTTTTAACGCACACTGCATTCAAAAGTACCACGTCCACTTTTAACGCACACTGCATTCAAAAGTGCCACGCCCACTTTTAATGCACGCTGCATTCAAAAATACCACGCCCACTTATAACGCACACTTTATTCAAAATTGCCACGTCCACTTTCAACGCATACTGCATTCAAATGTGCCACGCCCACTTATAACGCATGCTTTACTCAAAAGTGCCACGCTTACTTATAATGCACACTTTACTCAAAAGTACAACGCCCACTTATAACGCATACTTTACTCAAAAGTGCCACGCCCACTTTTAACGCACACTTTACTCAAAAGTGCCATGCCCACTTATAACGCACACTTTACTCTAAAGTGCCACGCTTACTTATAATGCACACTTTACTCAAAAGTACCACGCCCACTTATAACGCACACTGCATTCAAAAGTGCCACGCCTACTTTTAATGCACGCTGCATTCAAAAATACCACGCCCACTTATCTCAAAGTGCCACGGGCACTTTTAACGCACACTGCATTAAAAAGTGCCACGCCCACCTTTAACGCACACTGTATTCAAAAGTGCCACGCCCACTTATAACGCACACTTTACTCTAAAGTGCCACGCCCACTTATAACGCACACTGATTAACATTATGATCTTGTAACTAAACATGTTAGAATATTGACGTAAATTATGATGAAACTTGGTATGTGGGGGTACTTTCGGCCGTGGAGTGTCATGGGCCCATTAATTTGCCCGTGTGACGTGACCTTGAAATCGGGTCATTTCAAGGTCGAACGCCCGATTATCACGGGATTTCGATGAAAATTAGTGTATGTGGATACTTTCGTATGGGGAGTGTCGTAAGCCTATTCGTTTGCCCGTGAAATCGGTTCAATTCAAGGTCAAATCGCAAATTTTGATGGGATTTCGACGAAATTTGATACGTGGGGTTACTTTTGTCCACTGAGTGTTTTGGACTGGTCGAATCGTGACCCCGACCTGACCTTGACCTTCCCTTCAAAATTATCAATTCGAGGTCAAATCGGGTAAAACCGGATGGATTTCGACTGGTACTTTTGTCGGGTACGTTTGTCCGGACAGTGTTTTGGACCGGTCAAATCGTGACCCCACCTCACCTTGACCTTCAAAATGGACAATTCAAGGTCAAATCGCGCAATTCGCCGAAAAGCAGAGGGGAAACAGCCCGGACGAAATCGGGTCCATCTGCTAGTATATATATATATATATATAGGGTGATCAAAATAGAAGCAGTTGGAAATTATAGACTAATTTAAAAAAAAATTATTCTCACTTCTCATCTACGTTGTAATTAACATATCACGAAATTGGGCAACCCAGTTATTTGAATCGTTTTGTAATAAATCACTATCACAACAAATGTAAAATAACCGTTACATACAGATTTCGTAACTTATGCTTCATTTGTCACTAAATTCACAAATCTCTGCATGCATTTGTTTTCTTAAAAGTTCACAAAACGCATTTCGGACAGCGGGTTATCAATTTCAAAAATCGCCTTTATGTACCGTAGTAAATGCGTACAGTAAACAATATTCGTTTTCACTCATAAATTTTCCTAACAGGTTACACTGGTGTAAATATTTCCCATAGGCTTCAATGTTAACGTTTGTTGATCTGCATCAGAGGTCAAATGGAAACTGTTCAAACTGCCTTCGGATTATGTGAGCTTGACATCTGTGGAAACTTTCCCAATAAAAAAATCAACACCGTCTAGCAGGGAATCCACTTCAAATTTTCGTTTTTTCATAACTAGGGTCAGTTCCGCACTAAAAAAATATTGTCATTTTTTCAATCACACTTAAAATTTCTAAACAGCCACAACATGACTTCACCTTTAATGAATGGGCCTCTTGGCAAATGAAGTTTGTGGGAGAATGATTCCTTGAATTTTTGTCAACAGTTTACATTTAATTCATGCAACCAATCACAGCCCAGAGTGTTTTAACTGTGAAACTCTATACTCCTCCCGCAACCGCAGGGGGGGAGCTGCCTATAGTATTTACACCAGTGTAACCAACAATACGAACGCTGATATATATTTGACCTGGGATGACTACTTATAGGTGAACTATTAAATTGCATGATCAATAAAGAGCGTTTAGTATCAGCTCAGAAGATGTTTGGGAAATTGGTGCATACATATAGGTAACATGGCACGGATAGGTGTCGTTGACATCACATAACTTAAAGAGGCACTAATGATTAGCAATACATAGTGTTTATTATCAGTTTAAAAGATAGATTATAAATTTATCTGGAATGTCATGCAATAGGCACTGATTACCTCAGGTGACTAATACTTATTTTAAATTGCTTGAAGGGACACTAATTATTTACTAATTCTTCACACAATTTTCCTGCATGTCTTGTTTATCCCCCATCATTTATACTTATTCTGTCTTCTGGGCATTCTTGATTACTTTCATCTCAGGTACACATTTGTCGAATATGGCACTTTTATCACAAAATGCACATTTCGCCCAAATTTTTGCACGAGGCCACTGTATTGGCTTATTAATAATCATCAACAGCATTTTCACGACAACCATATCGAAGTTTCTAGTGCAATACTGATGCTTCATACAAAGTGATTATTAGCAAATTCCATGGTACAAGATATGTTTCCAAATTTTCCCCCCATGTTTATTTTCTGTATTGACCCAATGCTGTGTCTGAATTTAATTGATTAATCACTCAAATTAATTGAACTCTAAATGATGTGTTGCCTGGTCAGACACCTACTTACCACTTATTGGTTACCTATAAAACAATAAATCAATTTATTTTAATAATAAAGGTAGCAAGGAAAACTCTGAGGCAGAGAGACTAAATCGGGAGAAAGCACGGGCAGATATACGTTCCGCGACAGAGCAGGTTAAAGCGGCAGACAAAGTGAGCAATTACAAAAAAGGTAGCAAGCCGAAGAGAATAAAATGGGAGAAAGCACGCGTAGAAATACGTTCCCCGACAGAGGAAGCGAAAGCGGCAGGAAAAGTGAGCAATTACAAGGTCTTTAGGTACCAAGGTCCGGTGAGACGGCCAAAGATGGTAGAGGTCGGGAAGGTCGACAAAAGTATACGGGCAACAGTCAGGAAAACGGACGACGATGTGATGAAGAGAATGGAGCAGAATACGAGCCGGAATGGTCGGACGTCAGGGAGGAAAGCTGGTGTGGACAATCAACAGAATGGCGTAGACAGACAGAGAATTGGTGGAATGAGAAAACAAAGTTATTCTTCTGATGAAATGAAAATGCAATGGAGAGCAGCTAAAAATGCTGTAAACACTAATCAGCATAACATGAATGCGCGGGTGACTGGGAAACGACAACCAATCAACACAAAGTATTCTTATAGTTTTTGAAGTTTATCTTGGTGCCCGTTCAGTGGGGATAAATTATTTTTGTTTTGCCATGTAAAATTTATCTTCTTTGAATATTACCGTTTTCTTATTTACTGGATTGATGAACTGGAATAAAAATCAGGATAAATATTCAAGGTTGATCTATAAGTGGAGAGACATCTCAATTAAGTTGCCATTTCGATCGTAACACAGTAAAGCAGTCATGATGGCAAACCTCCGTGCCAAATTTCTTTCAGATCTGATATCTGACTGGACAAAAATTCCATCGTGTTGTTTTATTTCGTGATCAAAGGATACCGAATTAAAATGGCTAATTACCCGAGGAATAGCAAAATTTTTGGTCGAAATTTGCCATGCCTTCTGCATATTTTTCCTGGAAGTGGAGAGTGGGCGTGTCAGCCGGAAATAGAACGATTGGATGAAATAAAGAGTTATTAAATAAATTAAAAAAACTTTATTGCTTTGATCACATTAATTTTTGAGAATATTACGAATGGTTAAAGTGAATTAGCTAAATAATTCGGAATTTGTTACTAATTTGTTAACTACATTGACGCGGCATTCCCAACATGATGTAATAACCATTTCTGTATTTAGTTTTTCAACAATATTTGAGTTTGACAATGCTTGGGAAACTTATCAACACATCATTGACTCGGATCTGCAAAGTGATCTGTTATGCCATAAACCAATGAAATCACATGCGTGCATCGCCACTCTCCAATGAAATGGAGGGAATCCCATTAATTCTGTAATTGATTATGAATGAGAATTCCAGAGACGTAAATATTGTAAAATTTTATCGGATTTTTAAAGAGACTGAAAGCAGTGATGAAATCGAACCTCCAAACCAAATTCCATTCAGTTCTGATAGCCCATGGCTGAGATATTTGCCCGGACGGACAGACAGAGTCAATCCAGTATATACCCTACCCACCATTTTTCTACATGTATAATTACCACGGTGAGGAATCATGTGGTTTCGGGTTGATGAGTATCACACATTCAGATGGCTGATGCTAACGCAAACACAATCAGAAACAAGGAACAATGTAATAAACTATAGGATATGACATATTACATAGTATTTTGGCAGCTACGATCATATTCTATACTAGTTTTCAGACAAGCCGAGACCTAATTTGTGTCCAAATTCAGTTCTAACATTCTGACCAAAGTTGTCAGTTGAAGGATTTTCATAGATTGGTGTATTACATGAACCTCCGACTGGCGACTTTGGTAAGAATGTTATAGAAAACTACTGAGTATTTGGAAACAAATAAGGTATCAACTTGTTTTGAAAATAATCTAGCTTATGCTTGTAACAGTCAAAATGCTATATTATGCTTTTGTGAGTTTGCAGTGGCCTCGTCCATTTTCAATGCGTGGTACTCAGCAACCTATAAACCATGTGATTCACCACCGTGATTACAAAATGAACAGAATATTCTAAAACAATCAATTTATTCATCTTCATATATACACAATAAAATAACATTTCAAAACAGTTCATTTCATATGCGATTAGATTACATCCATGAAGATGCACACATTGGCATCGAAAACAGATTTATAGACGATGCTAAAAAAAGACAATATGAGTATGAAAATTTTTTTATGAAAGCAATTATTCTGGTCATTCATGTATGTTACATAGGAAAAAAAATAATAACAAATCACATATATCCCAGGTAAGAATTCAAATATATTGCTTGCTGTAGTTTAAAAAATAAAATGTGATAAATATTCTCAAGAATAGCTGTAGTGTCACCTTTCCATATTGTGTACTTTGGAACAATTCGATAGACTATTAATAATCAGCCTCTATTCATGACTTTCAATTTCAAGGAGGTGCCTGAGAAAAAAGATGGCCTCATCTGCTATGGGAGACATAGACTCAGATTGAAGTTCCCAAATGGTGAATACATGTATTGTGATGTGCACCCATTGGGAACCTCGATTATGCAATGTGTCGTCTGCCAATTTGGGGATATAGAGAAACTAAACTTAAAAAGAAATAGAATCTATGTGATGACTATAGAAAATTTATAATAAAGAAACTTTCCACAGAAGATGAGGCCTAATCAGTATGAGGTCCCCAGAGGGTGAATTTAGTGAAGCTAGCCTGCTATGCGTGATAGTGTCACTAAATTCACCCTCTGGGGACCTCATTCTGCAAATGACAGGCACACTAAACTCAGACTTGAACAGTCAGTTCCCATAGGAAACGTTCAGATAATAAATTCAACAAGCGGCCATTGTTGAACTTATTATCTGAACATTTCCCACGAATGAATAGGAATTTTTCTGCACTTGTTTTATCTTTTCGTACCTCTGTCGGATGGTTATTTTTCCTGAACATCTCCAAATGAATCAAGACCATTTATACAATATATACTTTCATAACTTTAGTAAAGAGTGGGTAAAAGACCAAATTCACCCTCTGGGAACCTCATTCTGCTCGGGACATTATCAAGTTTGTTAGTTTCTTTTTTAGTTTAGTTTAGTTCTCTATATCCCAAAGTGGCAGATGACACAGTACATAATCAAGGTTCGCAATGGGTGTATGTATATGTAATATTAATATAATATATGTGTAATATGCACCATTTGGGAACTTCCGCTGTGCGGGATAGCATCACTAAATTCACCCTCTGGGGACCTCATTCTGCAAATGACAGCCACACTAAACTCAGGCTTGTAAAGGAGGTATGAACTTACTAAGGCATTTATAACAGCAGATGTTTCTCTTGTTTTGGGAAATAACAATGTAAACATTCCTTCAAAACAAATCACACAAATTTTTTTTGTTGGAAGTGGTGCCCGGAAGAGATTAAGCATCGTAACCCTTTCATGACTGCAGCTTTTTCATGATTTTTTTCAAAAACCCTTTGCCAATACATTCTCTTATATATGCGACTCTCCCATATGGAGAATGCATTGGCCTAATAATATTTAACTTGATCTTGTAAGCCAGTGCATTCTCTTATATATGCAAGGATCCCTATGGAAGACTTGCATATATAAGAGAATGCACTGGCACATGATCTATGATCTTTAATGCTGTACTAGCAGAGCTCCTGTAATGGAAGGGTTAAAAGCTAAATCAAAAGGTTTAAAGCTGAATTTTAATACTAATTAAAAAAACTAAGTAAATCAGAGTAAATGACTTATTTCTATTCCAAAAGTTGGAACATGTTATTTGGAAAACATTTATAAATACCGGTAAGAGAAATATACCAAGTTGACTTGTTAGATGTGACTGGATGTCATAAATTGTTAATGACTATAATTCTACAAAATATAAATTTTACTGGCAATGAATAAAAACTAGCCAAGAACTATTGAGCATTTGATGGCAGACCAATCATTTTCCTAAGTACAAGTCATTCATGGACCAAAATAAAATGGATATGTATTTCTGGTAATGGTAATTATGGCAAGTGGATGGTTTTCATTTTATATTATTTTCATTTTTTTGTGCAAAATATCTTATTGACTGGTCCAATAAACCCATTTGAATTGAGGAAAAAAATGAAGAAAGTTTTAGAATGGACCAATTTCAATAAAAGGCATACAGGTAATGGAGTGAATGAAAGTATTGTTGATGGTCGACAAAAAAAAAAAAAAAAAAAAAATTAGAAAATAACTTGAATACTATCGGGGTGGGCGAACTATCGGAAATACACATCCATTTTATTTGGCCAAATAACATTCATTCTGCCATATAACAGAACACCATTTGTTTAATATATTAGGCAAGATAAATAAATTAGTTTGTTTCTTAGGGAATGTCTAACCTCCCACCCCCCACCAAAAAAAAAATATACCTCTGACATATTTATAAGCTGTTATAAATATATAAATACTGCTCTACCTGTATCTCAAGCCTAAACAGATGAACAAAGGTTGATGCTAATTTAGATGCCAAGGTCCGATAAAATTTACAGATGGAATATCCATGTCTTCAATGGCAAAACAAAATCAGTGAATGTGAAATTACTGGTAAATGTGATGGCCAGAGGTACTCACTCATTCAGTATTTTTCCCATATTTAGAATCTTTTTGCTGAATATTCAGGAATTTCAATGAACATCTTAAATATAAGTACCTGACTCTAACAAAAATAATTTGGACACAGATAATAAATAAATATAAATATTTGCCTCCTTCAGCTTCACTAAGAAATTTCCCGAGAAACAAACTATTTAGTTTTATGGCCTTAGAATATCACAGGATCGAGTGAATTGGCGAAATGCAGACAATGATAAAACACTGCAAACACCCATCTATTGTTTATATATGGCCTTAGAATATCACAGGATCGAGTGAATTGGCGAGATGCAGACAATGATAAAACACTGCAAACACCCATCTATTGTTTATATATGGCCTCAGAATATCACAGGATCGAGTGAATTGGCGAGATGCAGACAATGATAAAACACTGCAAACACCCATCTATTGTTTATATATGGCCTTAGAATATCACAGGATCGAGTGAATTGGCGAGATGCAGACAATGATAAAACACTGCAAACACCCATCTATTGTTTATATATGGCCTCAGAATATCACAGGATCGAGTGAATTGGCGAGATGCAGACAATGATAAAACACTGCAAACACCCATCTATTGTTTATATATGGCCTTAGAATATCACAGGATCGAGTGAATTGGCGAGATGCAGACAATGATAAAACACTGCAAACACCCATCTATTTTCTGTCCAAGCCTGGATATAGTGTGTCTGGCATTTGTAGAATGGGGTCCCCAGAGGGTGAATTTAAAGATGCTACCCTGCACAGTGGGCTAACATCACCAAATTCACCCTCTGGGGACCTCATCCTGCTTAATCCTCATCTTCTGGGAAGTATCTACAGTCTCAAATTAACATTGTTTTAGTTACTTTTCCCTTCTGTTCAGTTTCTAAATCCCCAAATTTACAAAAGATAAAATGCATAATTGAGGTGCCCAATGGGTGAACATCTCCAATTTCAACTGGGGAACTTCAATCTGATCCTAGGTCTCCGATAGCAGTTAAGGCCTAAGCAGAATGATGTCCCCAGAGGGTGAATTTAGTAATGCTAGTCCATCGTGCGGGATAGCATCCCTAAATTCACCCTCTGGAGACCTCATTCTGCAAATGTCAGACACATATCCAGGCTTGTTTTTGTCCTATCCGTTGTATTTTGCCAAACAACAAAAACACCATTTGCTTAACCCTTTCTTTACTAAATACCCTTATGGACCCCCAGAATGAGAGAACAATGCACTGATGACTATCGTCTGCTTGGGTCAGTGTGAGGCTCCATACGGGAGTGTAATATAAATTACTATTTTAGTGCAGCGTGCGTTATAAGTGGGCATGGAACTTTATAGTGCAGCGTGCGTTATAAATGGGCGTGGCACTATTTTAGTGCATCATGCGTTATAAGTGGGCGTGGCACTAATTTAGTGACGCATGCGTTATAAGTGGGCGCGGCACTATTTTAGTGCAGCGTGCGTTATACGTTGGAGTGGCACTATTTTTGTACAGCGTGCGTTATAAGTGGGCGTGTCACTATTTTAGTGCAGCGTGCGTTATAAGTGGGCGTGGCACTATTTTAGTGCAGCGTGCGTTATAAGTGGGCGTGGAACTTTATAGTGCAGCGTGCGTTATAAGTGGGCGTGGCACTATTTTAGTGCAGCGTGCGTTATAAGTGGGCGTGGCACTAATTTAGTGACGCATGCGTTATAATTGGGCGTGGCACTATTTAAGTGCAGCGTGCGTTATAAGTGGGCGAAGCACTATTTTAGTGCAGCGTGCGTTATAAGTGGCGTGGAACTTTTTTAGTGCAGCGTGCGTTATAAGTGGGCGTGGCACTATTTTAGTGCAGCGTGCGTTATAAGTGAGCGCGGCACTATTTTAGTGCAGCGTGCGTTATAAGTGGGCGCGGCACTATGTTAGTGCAGCGTGCGTTATAAGTGGGCGTGGCACTATTTTTGTACAGCGTGCGTTATAAGTGGGCGTGTCACTATTTTAGTGCAGCGTGCGTTATAAGTGGGCGTGGCACTATTTTTGTACAGCGTGCGTTATAAGTGGGCGTGTCACTATTTTAGTGCAGTGTGCGTTATAAGTGGGCGTGGCACTATTTTAGTGCAGCGTGCGTTATAAGTGGGTGCGGCAGTATTTTAGTGCAGCGTGCGTGGCACTATTTTAGTGCAGCGTGCGTTATAAGAGGGCGTGGCACTATTTTAGTGCGGCGTGCGCTATAAGTGGGCGTGGCACTATTTTAGTGCATCGTGCGTCATAAGTGGGCGTGGCACTTTTTTAGTGCAGCGTGCGTTATAAGTGGGCGTGGCACTATTTTAGTGCAGCATGCGTTATAAGTGGGCGTGGCATTAATTTAGTGACGCATGCGTTATAAGTGGGCGTGGCACTATTTTTGTGCAGCGTGTGTTATAAGAGGGCGTGGCACTATTTTAGTGCAGCGTGCGTTATAAGTGGGCGAAGCACTATTTCAGTGCAGCGTGTGTTATAAGAGGGCGTGGCACTATTTTAGTGCAGCGTGCGTTATAAGTGGGCGTGGCACTATTTTAGTGCAGCGTGCGTTATAAGTGGGCGTGGAACTTTTTTAGTGCAGCGTGCGTTATAAGTGGGCGTGGCACTATTAGTGCAGCCCACTTATAACGCACACTTTACTCAAAAGTGCCACGCCCACTTATAACGCACGCTTTACTCAAATGACCCACGCCCACCTTTAACGCACTCTGTATTCAAAAGTGCCACGCCCATTTATAACACACACTTTACTCAAAAGGGCCGCGCCCACTTATAACGCACACCTTACTCAAAAGAGCCACGCCCACTTATAGTGCACACTTTTCTCAAAGTGCCACGCCCAATTATAACGCACACTGCATTCAAAAGTACCACGCCCACTTTTTACGCATACTGCATTCAAAAGTACTACGCCCACTTTTAACGCACACTGCATTCAAAAGTACCACGTCCACTTTTAACGCACACTGCATTCAAAAGTGCCACGCCCACTTTTAATGCACGCTGCATTCAAAAATACCACGCCCACTTATAACGCACACTTTATTCAAAATTGCCACGTCCACTTTCAACGCATACTGCATTCAAATGTGCCACGCCCACTTATAACGCATGCTTTACTCAAAAGTGCCACGCTTACTTATAATGCACACTTTACTCAAAAGTACAACGCCCACTTATAACGCATACTTTACTCAAAAGTGCCACGCCCACTTTTAACGCACACTTTACTCAAAAGTGCCATGCCCACTTATAACGCACACTTTACTCTAAAGTGCCACGCTTACTTATAATGCACACTTTACTCAAAAGTACCACGCCCACTTATAACGCACACTGCATTCAAAAGTGCCACGCCTACTTTTAATGCACGCTGCATTCAAAAATACCACGCCCACTTATCTCAAAGTGCCACGGGCACTTTTAACGCACACTGCATTAAAAAGTGCCACGCCCACCTTTAACGCACACTGTATTCAAAAGTGCCACGCCCACTTATAACGCACACTTTACTCTAAAGTGCCACGCCCACTTATAACGCACACTGATTAACATTATGATCTTGTAACTAAACATGTTAGAATATTGACGTAAATTATGATGAAACTTGGTATGTGGGGGTACTTTCGGCCGTGGAGTGTCATGGGCCCATTAATTTGCCCGTGTGACGTGACCTTGAAATCGGGTCATTTCAAGGTCGAACGCCCGATTATCACGGGATTTCGATGAAAATTAGTGTATGTGGATACTTTCGTATGGGGAGTGTCGTAAGCCTATTCGTTTGCCCGTGAAATCGGTTCAATTCAAGGTCAAATCGCAAATTTTGATGGGATTTCGACGAAATTTGATACGTGGGGTTACTTTTGTCCACTGAGTGTTTTGGACTGGTCGAATCGTGACCCCGACCTGACCTTGACCTTCCCTTCAAAATTATCAATTCGAGGTCAAATCGGGTAAAACCGGATGGATTTCGACTGGTACTTTTGTCGGGTACGTTTGTCCGGACAGTGTTTTGGACCGGTCAAATCGTGACCCCACCTCACCTTGACCTTCAAAATGGACAATTCAAGGTCAAATCGCGCAATTCGCCGAAAAGCAGAGGGGAAACAGCCCGGACGAAATCGGGTCCATCTGCTAGTATATATATATATATATATAGGGTGATCAAAATAGAAGCAGTTGGAAATTATAGACTAATTTAAAAAAAAATTATTCTCACTTCTCATCTACGTTGTAATTAACATATCACGAAATTGGGCAACCCAGTTATTTGAATCGTTTTGTAATAAATCACTATCACAACAAATGTAAAATAACCGTTACATACAGATTTCGTAACTTATGCTTCATTTGTCACTAAATTCACAAATCTCTGCATGCATTTGTTTTCTTAAAAGTTCACAAAACGCATTTCGGACAGCGGGTTATCAATTTCAAAAATCGCCTTTATGTACCGTAGTAAATGCGTACAGTAAACAATATTCGTTTTCACTCATAAATTTTCCTAACAGGTTACACTGGTGTAAATATTTCCCATAGGCTTCAATGTTAACGTTTGTTGATCTGCATCAGAGGTCAAATGGAAACTGTTCAAACTGCCTTCGGATTATGTGAGCTTGACATCTGTGGAAACTTTCCCAATAAAAAAATCAACACCGTCTAGCAGGGAATCCACTTCAAATTTTCGTTTTTTCATAACTAGGGTCAGTTCCGCACTAAAAAAATATTGTCATTTTTTCAATCACACTTAAAATTTCTAAACAGCCACAACATGACTTCACCTTTAATGAATGGGCCTCTTGGCAAATGAAGTTTGTGGGAGAATGATTCCTTGAATTTTTGTCAACAGTTTACATTTAATTCATGCAACCAATCACAGCCCAGAGTGTTTTAACTGTGAAACTCTATACTCCTCCCGCAACCGCAGGGGGGGAGCTGCCTATAGTATTTACACCAGTGTAACCAACAATACGAACGCTGATATATATTTGACCTGGGATGACTACTTATAGGTGAACTATTAAATTGCATGATCAATAAAGAGCGTTTAGTATCAGCTCAGAAGATGTTTGGGAAATTGGTGCATACATATAGGTAACATGGCACGGATAGGTGTCGTTGACATCACATAACTTAAAGAGGCACTAATGATTAGCAATACATAGTGTTTATTATCAGTTTAAAAGATAGATTATAAATTTATCTGGAATGTCATGCAATAGGCACTGATTACCTCAGGTGACTAATACTTATTTTAAATTGCTTGAAGGGACACTAATTATTTACTAATTCTTCACACAATTTTCCTGCATGTCTTGTTTATCCCCCATCATTTATACTTATTCTGTCTTCTGGGCATTCTTGATTACTTTCATCTCAGGTACACATTTGTCGAATATGGCACTTTTATCACAAAATGCACATTTCGCCCAAATTTTTGCACGAGGCCACTGTATTGGCTTATTAATAATCATCAACAGCATTTTCACGACAACCATATCGAAGTTTCTAGTGCAATACTGATGCTTCATACAAAGTGATTATTAGCAAATTCCATGGTACAAGATATGTTTCCAAATTTTCCCCCCATGTTTATTTTCTGTATTGACCCAATGCTGTGTCTGAATTTAATTGATTAATCACTCAAATTAATTGAACTCTAAATGATGTGTTGCCTGGTCAGACACCTACTTACCACTTATTGGTTACCTATAAAACAATAAATCAATTTATTTTAATAATAAAGGTAGCAAGGAAAACTCTGAGGCAGAGAGACTAAATCGGGAGAAAGCACGGGCAGATATACGTTCCGCGACAGAGCAGGTTAAAGCGGCAGACAAAGTGAGCAATTACAAAAAAGGTAGCAAGCCGAAGAGAATAAAATGGGAGAAAGCACGCGTAGAAATACGTTCCCCGACAGAGGAAGCGAAAGCGGCAGGAAAAGTGAGCAATTACAAGGTCTTTAGGTACCAAGGTCCGGTGAGACGGCCAAAGATGGTAGAGGTCGGGAAGGTCGACAAAAGTATACGGGCAACAGTCAGGAAAACGGACGACGATGTGATGAAGAGAATGGAGCAGAATACGAGCCGGAATGGTCGGACGTCAGGGAGGAAAGCTGGTGTGGACAATCAACAGAATGGCGTAGACAGACAGAGAATTGGTGGAATGAGAAAACAAAGTTATTCTTCTGATGAAATGAAAATGCAATGGAGAGCAGCTAAAAATGCTGTAAACACTAATCAGCATAACATGAATGCGCGGGTGACTGGGAAACGACAACCAATCAACACAAAGTATTCTTATAGTTTTTGAAGTTTATCTTGGTGCCCGTTCAGTGGGGATAAATTATTTTTGTTTTGCCATGTAAAATTTATCTTCTTTGAATATTACCGTTTTCTTATTTACTGGATTGATGAACTGGAATAAAAATCAGGATAAATATTCAAGGTTGATCTATAAGTGGAGAGACATCTCAATTAAGTTGCCATTTCGATCGTAACACAGTAAAGCAGTCATGATGGCAAACCTCCGTGCCAAATTTCTTTCAGATCTGATATCTGACTGGACAAAAATTCCATCGTGTTGTTTTATTTCGTGATCAAAGGATACCGAATTAAAATGGCTAATTACCCGAGGAATAGCAAAATTTTTGGTCGAAATTTGCCATGCCTTCTGCATATTTTTCCTGGAAGTGGAGAGTGGGCGTGTCAGCCGGAAATAGAACGATTGGATGAAATAAAGAGTTATTAAATAAATTAAAAAAACTTTATTGCTTTGATCACATTAATTTTTGAGAATATTACGAATGGTTAAAGTGAATTAGCTAAATAATTCGGAATTTGTTACTAATTTGTTAACTACATTGACGCGGCATTCCCAACATGATGTAATAACCATTTCTGTATTTAGTTTTTCAACAATATTTGAGTTTGACAATGCTTGGGAAACTTATCAACACATCATTGACTCGGATCTGCAAAGTGATCTGTTATGCCATAAACCAATGAAATCACATGCGTGCATCGCCACTCTCCAATGAAATGGAGGGAATCCCATTAATTCTGTAATTGATTATGAATGAGAATTCCAGAGACGTAAATATTGTAAAATTTTATCGGATTTTTAAAGAGACTGAAAGCAGTGATGAAATCGAACCTCCAAACCAAATTCCATTCAGTTCTGATAGCCCATGGCTGAGATATTTGCCCGGACGGACAGACAGAGTCAATCCAGTATATACCCTACCCACCATTTTTCTACATGTATAATTACCACGGTGAGGAATCATGTGGTTTCGGGTTGATGAGTATCACACATTCAGATGGCTGATGCTAACGCAAACACAATCAGAAACAAGGAACAATGTAATAAACTATAGGATATGACATATTACATAGTATTTTGGCAGCTACGATCATATTCTATACTAGTTTTCAGACAAGCCGAGACCTAATTTGTGTCCAAATTCAGTTCTAACATTCTGACCAAAGTTGTCAGTTGAAGGATTTTCATAGATTGGTGTATTACATGAACCTCCGACTGGCGACTTTGGTAAGAATGTTATAGAAAACTACTGAGTATTTGGAAACAAATAAGGTATCAACTTGTTTTGAAAATAATCTAGCTTATGCTTGTAGCAGTCAAAATGCTATATTATGCTTTTGTGAGTTTGCAGTGGCCTCGTCCATTTTCAATGCGTGGTACTCAGCAACCTATAAACCATGTGATTCACCACCGTGATTACAAAATGAACAGAATATTCTAAAACAATCAATTTATTCATCTTCATATATACACAATAAAATAACATTTCAAAACAGTTCATTTCATATGCGATTAGATTACATCCATGAAGATGCACACATTGGCATCGAAAACAGATTTATAGACGATGCTAAAAAAAGACAATATGAGTATGAAAAATTTTTTATGAAAGCAATTATTCTGGTCATTCATGTATGTTACATAGGAAAAAAAATAATAAAAAATCACATATATCCCAGGTAAGAATTCAAATATATTGCTTGCTGTAGTTTAAAAAATAAAATGTGATAAATATTCTCAAGAATAGCTGTAGTGTCACCTTTCCATATTGTGTACTTTGGAACAATTCGATAGACTATTAATAATCAGCCTCTATTCATGACTTTCAATTTCAAGGAGGTGCCTGAGAAAAAAGATGGCCTCATCTGCTATGGGAGACATAGACTCAGATTGAAGTTCCCAAATGGTGAATACATGTATTGTGATGTGCACCCATTGGGAACCTCGATTATGCAATGTGTCGTCTGCCAATTTGGGGATATAGAGAAACTAAACTTAAAAAGAAATAGAATCTATGTGATGACTATAGAAAATTTATAATAAAGAAACTTTCCACAGAAGATGAGGCCTAATCAGTATGAGGTCCCCAGAGGGTGAATTTAGTGATGCTAGCCTGCTATGCGTGATAGTGTCATTAAATTCACCCTCTGGGGACCTCATTCTGCAAATGACAGGCACACTAAACTCAGACTTGAACAGTCAGTTCCCATAGGAAACGTTCAGATAATAAATTCAACAAGCGGCCATTGTTGAACTTATTATCCGAACATTTCTCACGAATGAATAGGAATTTTTCTGCACTTGTTTTATCTTTTCGTACCTCTGTCGGATGGTTATTTTTCCTGAACATCTCCAAATGAATAAAGACCATTTATGCAATATATACTTTCATAACTTTAGTAAAGAGTGGGTAAAAGACACCATATATGCTAGCATCACCAAATTCACCCTCTGGGAACCTCATTCTGCTCGGCCATTATCAAGTTTGTTAGTTTCTTTTTTAGTTTAGTTTAGTTCTCTATATCCCCAAATTGGCAGATGACACAGTACATAATCAAGGTTCGCAATGGGTGTATGTATATGTAATATTAATATAATATATGTGTAATATGCACCATTTGGGAACTTCCGCTGTGCGGGATAGCATCACTAAATTCACCCTCTGGGGACCTCATTCTGAAAATGACAGCCACACTAAACTCAGGCTTGCAAAGGAGGTATGAACTTATTAACCCTTTACCCAACAGAAGGGCCCTGTGCCAATGCATTCTCTTATATATGCGAGTCGACCATAGGTCGCCTCGCATATATAAGAGAATGCATTGGCTTAACACATTAAAAATTATAAAATTGTTAAAGAATGTAAGAAAAAATGGTAAAAAAAAGATTTGTTTTAGGCCAATGCATTCTCTTATATATGCGAGGCGACCTATGGTCGACTCGCATATATAAGAGAATGCATTGGCACAGGGCTAACTGTAACTATCACAATGTGGTCAAGGAGCCGGTTCCAATGATATCCATATTTGTATGGTTCTATTGAGACAGACCGAAGATATTTTAGGCTGTTGAAGCTTTATTTGGCCGGTTTTGGCCGGTTTGATGGGTAAAGTGTTAAGGCATTTATAACAGCAGATGTTTCTCTTGTTTTGGGAAATAACAATGTAAACATTCCTTCAAAACAAATCACATACAAATTTTTTGTTGGAAGTGGTGCCCGGAAGAGATTAAGCATCGTAACCCTTTCATGACTGCAGCTTTTTCGTGATTTTTTTCAAAAACCCTTTGCCAATACATTCTCTTATATATGCGACTCTCCCATATGGAGAATGCATTGGCCTAATAATATTTAACTTGATCTTGTAAGCCAGTGCATTCTCTTATGTATGCAAGGATCCCTATGGAAGACTTGCATATATAAGAGAATGCACTGGCACATGATCTATGATATTTAATGCTGTACCAGCAGAGCTCCCGTAATGGAAGGGTTAAAAGCTAAATCAAAAGGTTTAAAGCTGAATTTTAATACTAATTAAAAAAACTAAGTAAATCAGAGTAAATGACTTATTTCTATTCCAAAAGTTGGAACATGTTATTTGGAAAACATTTATAAATACCGGTAAGAGAAATATACCAAGTTGACTTGTTAGATGTGACTGGATGTCATAAATTGTTAATGACTATAATTCTACAAAATATAAATTTTACTGGCAATGAATAAAAACTAGCCAAGAACTATTGAGCATTTGATGGCAGACCAATCATTTTCCTAAGTACAAGTCATTCATGGGCCAAAATAAAATGGATATGTATTTCTGGTAATGGTAATTATGGCAAGTGGATGGTTTTCATTTTATATTTATTTTAATTTTTTTTTTGCAAAATATCTTATTGACTGGTCCAATAAACCCATTTGAATTGAGAAAAAAATGAAGAAATTTTAAAATGGACCAATTTCAATAAAAGGCATACAGATAATGGAGTGAATGAAAGTATTGTTGATGGTCGACAAAAAAAAATATAAAAAAAAATTAGAAAATAACTTGAATACTATCGGGGTGGGCGAACTATCGGAAATACACATCCATTTTATTTGGCCAAATAACATTCATTCTGCCATATAACAGAACACCATTTGTTTAATATATTAGGCAAGATAAACAAATTAGTTTGTTTCTTAGGGAATGTCTAACCCCCCACCCCCCCACCAAAAAAAAAATACCTCTGACATATTTATAAGCTGTTATAAATAAATATATAAATACTGCTCTACCTGTATCTCAAGCATAAACAGATGAACAAAGCTTGATGCTAATTTAGATGCCAAGGTCCGATAAAATTTACAGATGGAATATCCATGTCTTCAATGGCAAAACAAAATCAGTGAATTTGAAACTACTGGTAAATGTGATGGCCAGAGGTACTCACTCATTCAGTATTTTTCCCATATTTAGAATCTTTTTGCTGAATATTCAGGAATTTCAATGAACATCTTAAATATAAGTACCTGACTCTAACAAAAATAATTTGGACACAAATAATAAATAAATATAAATATTTGCCTCCTTCAGCTTCACTTTGAAAAAGAAATTTCCCGAGAAACAAACTATTTAGTTTTATGGCCTTAGAATATCACAGGATCGAGTGAATTGGCGAGATGCAGACAATGATAAAACACTGCAAACACCCATCGATTGTTTATATATGGCCTTAGAATATCACAGGATCCAATGAATTGGCGAGATGCAGACAATGATAAAACACTGCAAACACCCATTTATTGTTTATATATGGCCTCAGAATATCACAGGATCGAGTGAATTGGCGAGATGCAGACAATGATAAAACACTGCAAACACCCATCTATTGTTTATATATGGCCTTAGAATATCACAGGATCGAGTGAATTGGCGAGATGCAGACAATGATAAAACACTGCAAACACCCATCTATTGTTTATATATGGCCTTAGAATATCACAGGATCGAGTGAATTGGCGAGATGCAGACAATGATAAAACACTGCAAACACCCATCTATTTTCTGTCCAAGTCTGGATATAGTGTGTCTGGCATTTGTAGAATGAGGTCCCCAGAGGGTGAATTTAAAGATGCTATCCTGCACAGCGGGCTAGCATCACCAAATTCACACTCTGGGGACCTCATCCTGCTTAATCCTCATCTTCTGGGAAGTATCTATTGTCTCAAATTAACATTGTTTTAGTTACTTTTCCCCTTCTGTTCAGTTTCTAAATCCCCAAATTTACAAAAGATAAAATGAATAATCGAGGTGACTAATGGGTGAACATCACCAACTTCAACTAGGGAACTTCAATCTGATCCTAGGTCTCCCATAGCAGTTGAGGCCTAAGCAGAATGAGGTCCCCAGAGGGTGAATTTGGTGACAATAGCACACGTGCAGGATAGCATCACTAAATTCACCCTCTAGGGACCTCATTCTGTAAATATCAGACGCATTATATCCAGGCTTGTTTTTGTCCTATCCGTTGTATTTCGCCAAACAACAAAAACACCATTTGCTTAACCCTTTCTTTACTAAATACCTTTATGGAGCCCCAGACTGAGAGAACAATGCACTGATGACTCTTGTCTGCTTGGGTCAGTGTGAGGCTCCATATGGGAGTGTTATATAAATTAACCATTTCTTTACTAAATACTCATTGACGAGTAGATCCCTTGGGAAATGTTCAGATATTGAGTTCAACAAAGCGGCCATTTGTAAAACTTATTATCTGAACATTTCCTACCGATTAACGGAAATCATTCTTAATGTGTCTGCATCTGTCGTCTGCTTTTATTTCCTGAACATCCTTCCAAATGAATAATAGACCATTCCAATGTATACTTTTATAACTGAGTGGGAGAATCCATTTAGTAAAGAAAGGGTTGATATATTATATATATCACAAGGTTGAGTGATGGCGAGATCTATTGCAACAGTCCCTATCTGATTGCTACGATAAAAATAATTTAAAACAATGACTATACAACAGCGAATGTCACACGTTGCTCTGATTTCTGGGCGGAGGTCGATCTCGGGGATCTCTTCGTGGCATTTGTCGGTCGTATGGAGAAGACGTTCTGGGACCACCTGTAAAGTAAAGGTAACGAAATTCACATTAATCCATTAAAAGGAAGAAATTCATAATAGTTTATTAAAAAGATGAGATACACATCAGAGATACTGTGGTCAAGTTGTGGCTTCAGAAAAAACTGTACCTAGGTCACCAACAGAATTGTTATCTGATATTTTTTGTCACAACAAATGTCTCGCTAATATCTGCGAACAATGGTGCTATTTTACCACCAATAAACAGCTTGACTAACTTTTTCTAAAACTAGTCAGGTTTCACAGCAGAGACGCTAAAATATAAATCGTCGGCAGCAGACATTGTTTACAATGACAACGGAACTACCCGGAGTTAACTCACTTGATGCAAACAATTAAAAATTCAAACTCGTAAAAAAAATATTTCATGGAATGGAAAAAAAAGTTGTTGGCGCTTTTCGTAAACTAGACATAACTCCTGAACAAGTCTGAGTTTAGTGTGCCTGTCATTTGCAGAATGAGGTCCCCAGAGGGTGAATTTAGTGATGCTATCCCGCATAGTGGGCTAGCATTACCAAATTCGTCTCTGGGGTCCTCATTCTGCATGGCCTCATATACTATGGGAGACATACTCAGATTGAAGTTCCCAAATGGTGAATATTGTGATGTACACCCATTGGAAACCTGGATTATGCAATTGGTCATTTGCAATTTGGGGATATAGAGAATATAAACTAAAAAAAAGAAATTGAAGCTATGTGAAGAAGTTTCTATAGAAATTTGATAATAAAGCAGAATGAGGTCCCCAGAGGGTGAATTTAGTGATGCTAGTCTGCTATGCAGGATAGCATAACTAATTAACCCTCTGGGGACCTCATTCTGCAAATGACAGGCACACTGAACTCATTGTATTGGAGGATAAAACGTACCTTCTATGACCGGCGGAGACAGGGAGCCTGGCATATGTCGTGGCATTGGGCCGCGTGGATGATGCATCATCTCTGGAGGAGGCATGCGGAATGGCGGTGGAGAAAATTCATCGCCTGGCGGGAGCGGTCTCCTGTCGAATGGGGGTGTCGCCCTCATTTCAGGCGGTAACCGGATACCCATTGGTGGAGGTCCCATTCTCCGGTCGAATGGAGGTGGTGGTATTCTATCTCGGTCAAAGTCGAATGGAGGTGGTGGAATTCTGTCTCGGTCATGAACAGGCGACCTTTCGTCTCTATAGTCATCCCTGTTGGGGAGAGAAAAATATACAAAATGTGTCAATAACACTGCAGTACAAATTGAGAAAGGGAAAACAATTTGGTAATATTTTTCAGCTAGTATGGGGAATATGGGAGGAAAGTTTCTGTGCAAAAAAGATAAGATTCTTGCAAATCTGATGAAAAGATGACTTTCTTACCATTTTCATATACTCTCAGGTGCCTAATTTATAGTGTCAGGATGCTTATTAATTTTGGAGAAAATTCCCAATGATCACTATTATTTGGCATTGAAACATTGAGACAATTTGCCATCACTATTATTATTTTCAGCATAAATTACCATCCATCACGATTATTAGGCACCTGAGATTAGGTCACACAGGATCACAGAATATACAAATTAAAATTCTTTATTGGATATAACCATCAATAGCATAATCCACGAATATAAGTAAGGGATAACGGTGTGGTGTTTTGTGATTTCGGAAAGGTACAGGGGGAATATACTGTGGTAAATTTAGTTAATTGGCGACACACTGTTATCCCTTAAAACATTATTTCGACACACACATGCCTTGTAATTACCAACGAAATGTGCAGCCATAGAAAACACTCGGCCAATTCATGACGTTTTGTTTTAAATTTAATGCAGTGGATAAAATACAGTCCCTCAATTAACATCACTCTTATCGTAATATGCTGATAAATATGAAAAATTGCGACCTCGAATAGAAATAAATATGCACAATTAATTTTTGCATGTACCTGATGTCTCTTTTCAGATGTTTATCACTTACAAATTGCGGTTTTGACAGCCAACTTGATTGAATTGAAACAATAGAATTTTTTTTACTCATTAAGATGTGTATTTCATGTGTGATGGTTTCATGTCAAGAAATTATGTCAAATGACAAGACAATATTTATGGGATAATGTGGTGTTTTGTGATTTCTGAAAGTACATGTATAGAGGGCAAATGTAGTGAATGTAAAGTTTTGTTTATAGCAACCAGCTAGGTAACGGAAATCATCTTCTTAATCGTGGCGTGGTGGAGGGGAACGGAACAGTGAGTGAAGCTGGATGGGCCAGTGTCAATATTGACATGTAAGAATATCTAACATTGGGAGCCAAAAACGGACTACACTTTGCGACAGTTTATCATAAATAAATTAATTACATCGTATATCAAATCATAATAAATAAATTAATTACATTTAGGCTGCCTGAATATAGGCTTTCATTTCTGGTTAACTCACCCTATACCAACATGATGTCAATATTTATTGGAAATAATGTTAAATAAAACTCACCGCATCATGGGAGGAGGTGGAGGTCCGTGCATGGAACCCCTGGAAGGCGGTCTATCACCAGATTGCTTGTCGGGAGGGGGAGGCGGACCATTTATCATGCCTGGAACATGATGAAACAAACATCAAAACTTCTTCTATCCATCAATAATATCAGTTGTACGTGAAAATGAGTATTGTATGGGGTACCTCACATCAACAAGCACATTACATTTTTGCAATTACATTTGCAAGAAAAAGAAACTGAACAGAAGGGAATAGTAACTAAAAACAATGTTAATTTGAGAATATAGATACTTCCCAGAAGAATGAGGTTCCAAGAGGGTGAAATTGGTGATGCTAGACCACTGTAAGGTTAGCATCACTAAATTCACACTCTGGGGACCTCAGTCTGCAAATGTCAGACACACAATTTCAAGTCTTCAATGTTTGCCATCAAGTTTAGATTAAACTTTGATATTTTATTGGACTAATTGGACTTTGATTGGTAATGTCACTATCAAGCCTTGAAATAGGGTGTCTGTCATTTGCAGAATGAGGTCCCCAGAGGGTGAATTTGGTGATGATAGCCCGCTATGCGGGGTAGCATCACTAAATTCACCCTCTGGGGACCTCATTCTGCAAATGACAGACACCCTATTTCAAGGCTTGGTCACTGTAACAGTAATGTTTGCATATATTAACCCTTCCATGACTGGAGATTCCTGAAATTTTGCGAAAACCTTGTGCATTCTCTTATATATGCAAGTCTCCCATAGGGAGCCTTGCATATATAAGAGAATTCATTGGCCTAACAATATTTAGCTTGACCTTGTATGCCAGTGCATTCTCTTATATACAATGAACAAATAAATCTAAGAATAGACATCGTACCTGGAGGTGGCATTCTTGGCATCGGTCGGATTATTCTCTCTGGGCCATCATACCTCATCCGCTCAAAGTCTGTGAGTCTATAATGAAGATAAACCAAGGTTCTGTATACAATGGAATGGTATATTCATTGGAGGGATGTTAATAATATATGAGCAGACGACAGACAGACAGACAAACATACACATGTATACTTCTGAATGGTATTTTCATTGGAGGGATGTTAATAATATATGAGCAGACAAAAGCTAGACAAACATATAAAACAAGTGCAGAATTATATTCATTGGTGTGAAATGCAAAGATAATAAGTTCGACTATTGTTGAACTTATTATCTGAACATTTCCTAAGGGAACTACTCATCAATGAGTATTTTAGTAAAGATAGGTTTAGGTGAAAAACACAATTTCTGGCCATTTTCACCATTTTGAGGGGGGTATTGAACTCAACCTTCTGCTATGCCATGGTCATTGATAAACAGCACATGAATGCTTGGTTATACAAGATACAGAAATGGTCGGAGCACTTATATGTCTGTACTTTGACCGAATTGTCACATCACAAGTTCAATTATCTCCCTTGGACTAACAATGCAAAATCCTAATTTTATAAATTGTTTGGCCGAAAATCTTCGACCCCCATAGCTAACCATGACGTAGTGAATGTCAGTCTATAATCACCTTATGAGATGATAGAACCTAGATATATATCAGATATTTAAAAAAATAAAGAAAAGTTTAACCCTTTGAGTGCCAGGTCCGATTTTTGTATCAACCCATATACCCTGTGCCAATGCATTCTCTTATATATGCGAGTCGACCATAGGTCGCCTCGCATATATAAGAGAATGCATTGGCCTAACAATTTTTTTTTTTTTTTTTTTTTATACAATTTTAATAATTCATTCTTATATTCTTAAACAGACTTATTGTGTAGGTTTAGGGCCGATAATATCGGCCCCTGGCACTCAAAGGGTTAAATATCGTATCAATTTTGAAATGTTGTCTTGGAAGAGCAGAAGAGAAGGAGAGAAATCAGGCTCTTTTCCGGTGGAGTACCGGACAGAGCTGGCCCATACAGGGTACCAAACATATACTTCGTATTCAAACATCATCCCGTTTTGTATACTATGGTACCTTTATAAAATAATTAACCCTTTACCCAACAAACCGGCCAAATAAAGCTGCAACAGCCTAAATTATCTTGGGTCTGTCTCAATAAAACCATACAAATATGGATATCATTGGAACCGGCTCATTGACCACATTGTGATGGTTACAGTTATGCCCTGTGCCAATGCATTCTCTTATATACACGAGTCGACCATAGGTCGCCTCGCATATATAAGAGAATGCATTGGCCTAAAAAAAATCTTTTTTTAACACTTTTTACCATTTTTTCTTACATTCTTTACCAATTTTATAATTTTTTCTTACATTTTTTAACAATTTTTATAATATTTTTCTACATTCTTTGACAATTTTATCATTTTTAATATGTGTTAAGCCAATGCATTCTCTTATATATGCGAGGCGACCTATGGTCGACTCGCATATATAAGAGAATGCATTGGCACAGGGCCGTTCTGTTGGGTAAAGGGTTAAACCATCAAAACAGTACTCCCATGAATAACAAAGGCCAAACTGACAGTTATAAAACTCACTTCTGCCTGAGAACGGCTGTATCATGCTTGGATTCTTTGAGTTCACGTTCTGCGGCTCTTGCTCCAAGCTGAATAGAAAACAGATAATATATTTATTAAACATCATGAATGAGGAGGGGCTTCACATACTACGGACCGATAATATAATAATATACTTTATTCAGCAATGTATATAATTAATTAATGTAAACAAAATATTTTATAACATATAACAATATACATTACAGGGAGGTTGCATGACCATACGGTCGTCTTCCTGCTACCTCCCATGGAAATTATAAATTCTTTTGTGACTCCAGCTCCTTGACCATACAATCTATTATATATTTGTTGGAGATATTTCATAATCTTATACTATAATGTATGTAGAAGTGAAAGGTAAAGATTCTGCATTTACACATACTATTAAATATAGTTTTATATTTATGGTGTATTGGCTATTGTAATTCAATTGAGTATTTGTCACTAAAAACAAGCATTCTGATTGGCCGAGAGCGGCTAACTTCCGTTTTCGATTCACCGACATCGGCCGCTTCAGCGTGCATCAAATCTGAATGTAGCACGGTCAAATTGCATCGGCGCAGAACGAGTAGCGAAACGAACACACCCGCGCGTTGTTGTCTATAGATACCGTTCATCGGCCGCTTCAGCGTGCATCAAATCTGAATGTCGCACGGTACAATTTTATCGGCGCAGAACGGAGTAGCGAAACGAGACAACCCGCACCACAGGAAATGGTTACGGAGCACTGTTCCGAGTAACGCAATGAACAAACCCAAGATTTGTGCACGGTGACAACGGCGAAATGAAAGTCTCGATTCGTGTCATGAAAATGACTAAATGATACTTTTTATACAGTTTTTTTGCAAATTCCTTGCTAGATTGAATTACAATGGAGATAAACATACCCTGTTTCGTTGTACATTCTGGGATTCGAGCAAGCCGGCTCGTTCACAAACTGTTTTCATGCTCGAATCCCAGAATGTACAACTCAACAGGGTATGTTTATCTCCTAAATATATTGACTAGTATATTGACCGATGTAACAGATAATAGATAATACATTCGACAACACACCATATATGAATGCAATGCCTAGTTAGATATAGAATTTCTATTGTATTATATACTAAGGGATTGCACATAAAAAATGATGGGTCTACAAACGCTTTTTTTAACTTTTTGGTGTGTGCTCGCAATTTTGGTTCTTTTCGCCATATATATATATGCAATTAATAAAAAATATGAAATTAACATTTTCAGTATTCTTTCTACCCAGCCCAGGTAATGCAATGGGTGCTACCAGTTATGTAACTGTGTTATTTTTAGTCGGTCAGATTGTGGCTTTTCAAACAGGATTTTGAACTGCTGATCCGCATCTTTGGTGTGCAAGTGGCATAACTCTATCTTTACATATTAAATGTAATATCTAATGTTGTAAACAAAATCATATTATGAAATTTGGTTTTCTTTGACCCATTTACAAACTAACTCACCCAGTTTTCATGAGCCTTTTTCTCATTTGCAGCAATCTGTAAAAGGAAATAACAAAATATTTTCATAAGTAAAATTTGTACAAGTTTTGATTCGTATTTCTTCTGGTGTATTTGTTGCTGACAACCTTCCATAACCAGAGAACATTTTTTATTTTATTTGTATTCTATTGACACAGTGAAATACATTACTCTTAAAGGGATACTGTACACTAAATCCGGCCATTTATGGGACCATCTCCATTTATACAAAACAGAAAATATGCAACAGATGAATGAATTTGAACAATGGATTAGTGCAAAATGCACTCATGTTCTCTATTAACAATGCAAACCACATGGCAATTATAATGAAAATGAATTTATGACTCCAGTCATAAATTCATTAATTTATATATGCGACCATAGGTCGCCTCGCATATATAAGAGAATGCATTGGCCTAACAATTTTTTATCATTTTTTTAAAATAAATGTTTCTTACAATTTTTAGGACATAAAATAAAAAACATCCATTACCCTGCAGGGAGCCCCACACATATATAGAAGCATATAGAAGAGTGTCGTCTGCTCATGTTTGTCTGGGGCTCTGTATGGGTGAAATTATAAAATTGTTAAAGAATACAAGAAAAAATTATTAAAATTGTAAAAAATGTAGGCCAATGCATTTTCTTATATAAGAGAATGCTTTGGCACAGGGTAAAAAAAATCCCGACTTACGACTGGATTTGATATGGAGGGTCATATATTCTGTTCAGTTTAAAAGGAGATATGGTCCCATAAATGGCCGGATTTAGGGCACAGTCCCCTTTAAATGCTTGTTATTCTCGTCCTCACGATTTGATGATTTTACACACAGATATTGCAGCTTGACTTTAATAAATTCCTCAGAAAGTAAACCAGTGGATATAATCTACAAGCTGTACAGTAATGCCCTAATTAATCGACTCCTTAACCCTTTACCCAACAGAAGGGCCCTGTGCCAATGCATTCTCTTATATATGCGAGTCGACCATAGGTCGCCTCGCATATATAAGAGAATGCATTGGCTTAACACATTAAAAATTATAAAATTGTTAAAGAATGTAAGAAAAAATGGTAAAAAGTGTTAAAAAAATATTTTTTTTAGGCCAATGCATTCTCTTATATATGCGAGGCGACCTATGGTCGACTCGCATATATAAGAGAATGCATTGGCACAGGGCATAACTGTAACTATCATAATGTGGTCAAGGAGCCGATTCCAATGATATCCATATTTGTATGGTTCTATTGAGACAGACCGAAGATATTTTAGGCTGTTGAAGCTTTATTTGGGCGGTTTTGGCCGGTTTGTTGGGTAAAGGGTTAAACACAGCAGAATTATGGGTAACTTTTCAGGATTTAGTCGGAAATATGGCTTGTTGCCATTCATCGGAAAGCTCTAGGTGAGAGCTTTCCGATGAATGGCAACAAGCCATATTTCCGACTAAATCCTGAAAAGTTACCCATAATTCTGCTGTGTTTAAGAGGTCGATTAATTAGGGCATTACTGTATATATATTGAATTAATCCCTCTCCTACTAATCAAAGTTCATTTTGATACCGTATATTATACATGATATGGTCAATTTTTTATTTCCAAGATATGTATTCAATTGTGGTGATCAAGCCTGATTATAGTGTGCCTGTCATTTGCAGAATGAGGTCCCCAGAGGGTGTTTTTAGTGACGCTATCCCTCATAGCGGGCTAGTATCACCAAATTCACCCTCTGTGGACCTTATTCTGCATGGTGAATATTGTGATGTACACCCATTGGGAACCTCGATTATGCAATGTGTTGTCTGCCAATTTGGGGATATAGAGAAACTAAACTAAAAAAGAAATAGAATCTATGTGGAGAAGTTTCTATAGAAATTTAATAATAAAGAAACTTTCCAGAGAAGATGAGGCCCAAGCAGAATAAGGTCCCCTCTGGGGACCTAATTCTGCAAATGACAGGTAAACTAAACCCAGGCTTGGTGGTGATAATCTATAAGTTATATCTATGTTCAATTAATCCTGCTCATATCAATCAATATTTATTTTGCATTAACCCTGGACTGACTGGAGCTTCATGAAATTTTGCAAAACCCCTGTGCCAATGTATTCTTTTATATATGTGAGCCTCCCATAAGGAGCCTTACATACATAATATAATGCATTGGCATTACAAGATGTAACTTGAACTTGTAAGCCAGTGCATTCTCTTATATATGTGAAGCTCCCTATGGGAGAAAAAATTATAAAAAATTATAAAAATTATTAAAGAATGTAAGAAAAATTGATAAAAAAATTGTTAGGCCTATGTATCTATATCTATATTTGCGAATGTCTGTCTGTCTGTCTGTCTGTCTGTCTGTCTGTCTGTGTTCTATAGAAATTCACAGGGGACCATCTAGATGATGCCAAAGGGGTCTACTAGGAGTAGCTTTTTACGAGAAAGATAATGGTCGGGGTTAGAAATTACTAAAGTGACGCCGTTGTTGTCAGGGGCAGAAAAGGGGAAGGGGCAGAAAAAAAATTGTCACCGATTGCCACTAAACTTATATATAATCATCCCCATAATATGAGGAATCTAATGGCGTGGTTTAAATATGGCAAAAGTCGCGCCGTTCGCGTCAGGGGTGCCCGGAAGGGGGGGGGCAGATTTGTTTTTGTCGCCGATTGCCACGAAACTTACATATAATCATCACCATGATATGAAGAATCCAACGGTGTGGTTTAAATATGTCAAAAGTGGCGTCGTTTGAGTCAGGGATGAACGGAAGGGGAGAGGGGCACCAAAATTGATAAAACTAATTTTAGCCCCGATTTCTACCAAATTGATATTATATTCTTCTTCATGATACAAGGAATCTAATTGTGCGATTTAACAACGCCAAATTGTTGTTTTTCGATGAGAGATTGGGAGGGGGTGGGCACTAAATTTAATAATAAGTCGCCGATTGCCACCACACTTATACAAAATCATCCCCATGGTATGAGGAGTCTAATGGCTTTTATCTGTCAAATTTGGCCTCATTTGAGTCAGGGTTGCATTGAAAGGGACAGGGGCACCAAAATTGATGCACAATTGTTTTAGCGCCAATTTCCACCAAATTGATACACGTTCTTATCCATGATACGAGGAATCTAATCGTGATTCAATGACGCCATATTGGTGCTGTTCGGGTGAGAGATGGAGAGGGGAGGGATTGGCACCAAATTTGATAAAAAAATTGTTTAGTCGCCGATTATCACCAAACTTACAAACAATCATCTCCATGATATCAGGAGTGTAATCGTGTGGTTTAAGGATGTCACAAGTGGGGCCATTCGAGTCAGTGGTGTATAGAGATGAGAGGGACACAAACAATTATATATATATGTTTAGTGCCGATTTCCACCAGATTGATACATATTCTTCTCCGTGATACGAGGAATCCTATCGTGTGGTTTAGAGACACCAAATTGGTGCCCTATGGTGAGAGATATGAGGACCTTAAATTTGATACGAATTTGTATACTCGCCAATTTTCACCAATTTCATATATATGCATCTCTAATCTCTAATGAGTCTTAGTGTGTGCAACTTGAGTCCGAAATAGGGACGGGAGGGTCACCAACACTGATACAAAATATTGTTAGTACCAATTACCATCAAATTCAGACACGTTCTTCTCAAATGATACAAGAAATAAAATCGTGCTGTCTGTCTGTCTTTTTGTCTGTCTGTGTGCGTTCTATATATAACTTCACGCGGTACAATCGAGATGGCACCAAGGCGTTCTAAGAGGGGTAACTTTTTACAAGGAAGATAATGATGCGTGTTCAAATTTTCTAAAATTACGTTGTTGGTGGGAGGGAAAATTTAAAAAATGTGGTGAAATAGTTTTGTTGCTGATTTCCACCAAACGAATACATAATCACCTTCGCAATATGGCGTTGTTCGAGTCAGCGTTGCATCAACAATTGATTTAATAAACCAAATTCCACCAAATTCATACATGTTTTTCTCTAATGATATACCATGAATTAAATCACATTTGGTTTCGTTTGCGTCACGGATGGCGAGCGGATATGCACTATCATTGATAAGATTGCTATTCGCCGATATCCACATATAAGTTATATACAGTCACCAGGCCATCTCCATATCATTTTGAGTAGTTGGGCGTTCACATTTCACAATCCCGACACATGGTGACCCACATAAGTCACTTGAACAATTATATCTTCTTAACAGTCATATTTATATGGGAATGGCAATCAAGGCATTCACACAATGAGCTAGCAAAAAGAGATAACTAGAAGAAGCATTAAACGTATATTTATCATTCTATTGAAGAGATACATATATTCGTGCAAACTGAGAGACATCGAACCGCCAGAGGATTGCATATATATAATAACAAAATTTAGTCTGTTCCATTCAATACAGTTTCCACAAAAAGTTACAATTTGTCAAGAGATATGGAAGGCCTGTTCAAAAATAGTGGTCACAGTGTGCAGTCAAATATAGTTTCTTCTGATATACAAGAAAATGCAGTTAGTAGCACAAGACTTTTCAGGATCCTACCAATACTGACATCTGACAAGGGTTTTAGAACAGACTCATCGACTGACATAAACAACTCAAAATCTCGCTCTGTGCCTGGCACATGTAGCTCATATATATGCGACATTTCGTTTAACTAAGAATATATAGCCAATATAATTATAGCGCCATGAACAGAGGAGCACCTGGAAATTTCTTTGAAACATTTGTATCTTCATGGAGTTATGATAGCCAGTTGTCCTCGAGATCTTAGTCCGACCCACTAAATTGATGGATACATCTCAATATGTAAACCCAATTATCATCTTTTATCGAACTAATGTGTTTATGATGTTCGTGTATCATATTATGACGTCTAATGTATACGCAGTTGTAAATAAATAAATACTTCATTATTGGTGGAACGGATTAATCGCGATAAACAGAATGACAATTGACAAGGTGAGCCACTACTTATATTCCATGACTGTAATAATCATGTTTTGTGATGCTATTTGAATATACAATTTATGAGAAAACGTATAACACTTTAAGCAAGAGCATTTTCTATTCCCAACACATATCCACAGCATACATTAACCTGGGCAACGCCGGGTAACCCTTCTAGTTCTCTTATATATGCGAGGCTACCTATGTGAGACTCGCATATATAAGAGAATGCACTGGCCTGCATTCTCTTATATATGCAAGGTTCCCTATGGGAGACTTGCATATATAAGATAATGTGCTGGCAAAGGGTCTTTAATGCTGCACCTGCGCAGCTCCCGTCATGAGAGGGTTAAATAAGAAGCTGATTGGTTCTTACCTGTGCTCTGAAGTCTCTCTCAGCTGAAGTTATCTCCCTTTTCAGGTCTTCAATCTGTTGCCTGTAAATGAGCAAAAAGCACCATCAAAATATGCTACAATCATATTATACAGAAATACAATATGGCACAGAAAAAAGCTGCATAAAAAAAAACACTGCAATCATATTGCACAGAAATATAATATTTATAAATAATATTACTTTTTCCTTAAGGGAAGCCCGAAACTGAACTATATGGATTACGTCTCCGGCCTTGTGTCAATCAGGAGGGTTAAAATTTTATTGCTGTGCCGACCCCACTCACATCCGTGTCCAGATTAGTCTCGCATGAATACACCCGCATTCTATCTATTGTCTAGTCAGTTTTTTATTTCCGACTTAATCATGAGATTTGCGAGTCGCGGGGTTGGGAATGGCACCACCATGGGAGGGATCTATGATAGTTCAGTTTCGGGCTTCCCTTAAGGAAAAAGTAATATTATTTATAAATATTATATTTTTCCGCCAAGGAGAAGCCCTCAACTGAACTATATGGATTAGAATGCAAGCCCAGGAGGAGGCACGAGCAATAAAGTTAATTAATATCCAAATTCGATGGGAATGTACTCTTCCGAAACATGATTCATGTAAATGTGATTTAGTCATGAATCAGATATGATTATGTTACGTGAAAGAGCTCCCAATTCAGATTACGACATTGCTCAAATGTGTACCGCCCGCCCCCCTTGTTTTTGGAATAAACATCCCAGGTAGTGCCATATAATTCATGCTAGCGAGACAACCGAGCAAGTACAACTTTGCTGCATCCTATTCTCTTTGTCATCTTCTTCGCTCTCTCGACAGTTCACATTATGAACTGATGTCACATGCAGCCATTGTGTAGGCCATAAGATATCGGAATGCTTATGATACACCAGGGAGCAAATTAACTGGAATCGCATCGCGATTTGCCACTGAAATGTGGATACCGGTAATAGCGAGGAATTTCTTTATACATGTATGATGTTATAAAAATGCTATCTAATCATGTCAATGTGAGATTATTTGCTAATCAGATATCGAAAGTAAATTGCTCCCTGTGATACACAAACCAGATATAAAAATGATATGCTGCAGATATCATAGCGAGGTATGAGGTTTCATTATATCATGCCACACATCTGTACTCCAGCCTCGTATAATGTAGAGAGCAGGGAACGCCATCATGATCCAAGGTATCATTGCATACCAGTATATATGGGATTAGAGAACACCACAGCGGACTTGATGAACAAGCATAGAAGCATCAGTGATCTATGATGGCGCACATAACGAGTGTCGGGTACATTTCGAAATGATCAAATGTAGCAGAATGATCAAAATTGCAAAATGACCGGTGAAGGAGTGGCCTGGAGGTATCCCGAAGGTATTACGATTCCAGGAGATTGGACCCCATCGTGTGGAGATGTGGGCCACTGCACCGTGGGGAAGAGATAGAAGGCTGGTTGGTGCAGCTCTTGGAGGCACGCAACAAGACTTCCCCACCCAGATCATTCAGCCTTTCTTTCCTACCGGTGAAGGAGTGGCCTGGAGGTATCCCTAAGGTATTACGATTCCAGGGGATTGGACCCCATCTTGTTGAGATGTGGGCCCCTGCACCATGGGGAAGAGTTAGAAGGTTGGTTGGTGCAGCACTTGGAGGCACGCAACAACAAGTCTTCCCCACCCAGATCATTCAGCCTTTCTTTCCTACCGGTGAAGGAGTGGCCTGGATGTATCCCGAAGGTATTACGATTCCAGGGGATCGACTGGACCCCATCTTGTAATGATGTGGGCCACTGCACCATGGGGAAGAGTCAGAAGGCCATTTGGCTGGTGCGCTATGTCTAGACTATGAGAGCAAGAGCGTCACGTGACAACGAGTCTACCCCACCCAGAACATCCTCCAAAGGCTATTTTTTCTCTTTCTTCTTTTTATTTCTTCTTTCTTTTTCTTTTCTGCTTTTTTCTTTTATAAAAGAATCCTCGTCCGACAGTGTGCCTGACGACCCACTGTCGACCCGCGATTCTTGCTCATCGTCGTCAAACCTGCCGACGCCATGCGATGCAGAGAAGCATGTCAAGATCGACGCCAACAGAATTGGCTGCATCAGGTTGGGATACCAGACTGTGGAAGAGGCCTACTCTGAAATGGTTCGACGCAAGACAAATGCTCTTGCATTTGGGATAAGTAGCTATGGCCTGTCCAAGGTCACCCCCTCAAATTCTGGGGCATCATCAAGCTGCGCCCCCAAGGCCAGAGGGAATAAGTTCTGATGAGCCATTTGATCAGAGGAAGCCCCTTCCATGGAATCCCCCAAATGCAGGTGGTCCTGACCAAACTGGAATAAATGTCGATGACATACCACTATGATCGCATGACGGCGGAGGAGCAGGCCCGGATGTATCCCGAAGGTATTACGATTCCAGGGGATCGACTGGACCCCATCTTGTAATGATGTGGGCCACTGCACCATGGGGAAGAGTCAGAAGGCCATTTGGCTGGTGCGCTATGTCTATGAGAGCATAAGCGTCACGTGACAACGAGTCTTCCCCACCCAGAACAGCCGCCAAAGGCTACTCCCAGGTGCCCAATAAACAGATCTTCGTGGCAGGAATCCAGGCCGAAATCAAAATACTGATGGAAATTTCACTCTATGTGGAATAATAGTATATCGATGTGAATTTTTTCGAAATTTAATAATCGTATTGCCACTACCATTAGGCACCTGAGAGAAAGGTGCCGGAGCAATCGCCCGTGAAGATTGGTTTCCCGAATCAACCGCATGCAGCACCCGCCTACCATTGGTTCAACTGCCGTAGCAGGACCTGGGGGGCCAGAACTGGTCCTGCCCGAGGTAAAGACTGGTACGGTTGCTCAAAGTAGGTAATCATTGACTAATATGCCCTTACCCAACTATAACAAGTAATACACCCGTGAATGAGCAACCTGCACGGTGTGTGGCCATCAAATTCGAATCATGTTCGACTGCAAGACATGCTGTTAGTTATAACAAAGCAAGGTTAATATACATAACACAATACAACCTAGGTTATTGAATATAAAGTAAGGTTAATATAAAATCACGTTATACCCCTGGCCACGTGATCTTACCTGCTATGACAGGTAAGATACTGTCTTTTCTCGTATATGAGGACGATGAGTTCCGAATGCACATAGGCAAGAACTAGGCGGTTTCCGTTAGGAAAGTGCGCTTACAGCGGACGTGAAGATACGAATGCCTGTATTTTCGTCATGATTGTATCGAATCGTTTTGTCACATAATCAGTGGATATGTCGATGATATACCACTATGATCACATGACTGCGGAGGAGCAGGCCCGGATGTATCCCGAAGGTATTACTATTCCAGGGGATCGACTGGACCCCATCTTGTAATGATGTGGGCCACTGCACCATGGGGAAGAGTCAGAAGGCCATTTGGCTGGTGCGCTATGTCTATGAGAGCAAGAGCGTCACGTGACAACGAGTCTTCCCCACCCAGAACAGCCGCCATAGACGAAGAGCCATGTCATGGCCGGTTTCGGAAATATATTGGCAGTAGATGTGCGCAATATAAACGCTGCGCATGTAAGCTCGCTTTAGACATGTAACAATACAAATGCAGTCCTTTCTGCGCAATATAAATGTGTTGCATGTAACTGCGCATCATACACGAGTGAAAGCTATGTGGCAGAATATCGTTTTGATATATGTGGAAATAGAAGTTAGTGAGCCAAGTGATGGTCTCTACTGGAAAGACTATTGGCAGTGAATCTGGAGCACGTGACAATATGTATTCTTTCTATTTCGCTGTTTGCCGTTATCATTCACTGATGAAACTGCAAAGTATGTCAGTATTGGGATGAAAACTGTTCACCATATGTAAGCATACTAGTAGTCAGTTCTGACAGCATACATGAGGCCCTGATACGATATGATTGTCATGTACAATGTATGGAACTATTACGGCGTGCAATACATCATTGCAAGCTCGCCCACGCCGAGGCATATTAGAGCCTACGGTAAGATGGCTTAGTGTCAGGCCACAAAGTTTTCACTTCATTGCAGTTGGTGAACAATAGTTCGTAGGAACCCAAACTGTACATACATGGATGTAAAGAATGCAACACAATATTTAGAACGTCAGACAACACATCAATTCGAAGTGTGGTTATATATGTGATAACGAATACCATCCCCCTGTTACGGAGTGTTAGTAACTATTGTACTGATGATACAATGAGTTATATGATATTTAATCGTGATAGACAAGGTAGAAGTTTCGAAATACCTTGAAGTCGATGTAATGTGTTATTACATTTGTCATGTGTCTAACAAGACCACGCGCTCATACATACCGGCGGGCGTAGATTCGCAGGTATTGATCGTTAAAACAATATTACAGATCGCTCAGTCGAAAGAAATGTGAATTGTCATCTGATAGTGATAACAAGTACTATCTTTCGTATTTATTCATGTAAATTATTACAAAGGAGGATATGGCTGTCCTGTGCAACTTTCTGCGAATTAACAGAGCAGTGCCATGTATGATTTGGCAGTATACATTAGGATACAAAGCAACGGAACTTACGAAATAACCGAAGCGAGTCGACGGAAACTTATGTAAAGTGAAACACGTGTAGCACGAAATTAGGAGACATCGCATACCGTACTACATTGCGTCCTCAATTGTAAGTCATGATAGTCATCACGCCGTATGTGTGGCACAATATGCACTATGTGGTTTTGCCACAAGTAAGCTATGTGCTTCTTTAGTCATTGTCAAGATGGCCATCTTAATTCCAATTGTTGGAAGATAAAGCCGTCTTGAGGAAAACAGAAAACACGGAAACAAATTACGGATACAGTGAAACGAAAAAAGTTCCCGTTTCGGATGTGAGAAATATTAATTAACTATCGGGTACAATAAATTGCAAGTTTGTAATATCAACAATAAATATTGAGTCGATAAACTCGCAACACAGAAAGATACAACCTTGAGAAAATAGAAACGATCCTGTCCTGGCGAGGAGGAATAAAAACTGACTAGACAATAGATAGAATGCGGGTGTATTCATGCGAGACTAATCTGGACACGGATGTGAGTGGGGTCGGCACAGCAATAAAATTTTAACCCTCCTGATTGACACAAGGCCGGAGACGTAATCCATATAGTTCAGTTGAGGGCTTCTCCTTGGCGGAAAAATACAATGTAATTTTCTGTACTAAAAAATATTCATGTAAAACAATGGGTCATTGTTGTAGTTTTTATATAGAAATGGAGAACGGAATCATTTTTTTGTATAAGTCTAAAGGGTCAAAGCAAGGTTTTATTATTTATTTATTATTTATTATTTTATTAGTGATTTAATTGTGTCAGCTGTAGACCATTTGACCTATGGAAGACAAACAAATCTGAGAAAATTAAGCAGATGATCATTATTATTATGAACAACATTTTCAGCAGTAATGATTTCAATAAAACCCAAGAGGAGACCTACCTGTATGCAAGCCTTGAAATAGGGTATCTGTCATTTGCAGAATGAGGTCCCCAGAGGGTGAATTTAGTGATGCTACCCCGCATAGTGGGCTAGCATCACCAAATTAACCCTCTGGGGACCTCATTCTGCTTACACCTCAGCAGAATGAGGTCCCCAGAGGGTGAATTTGGTGATGCTAGCCTGCTATGCGGGGTAGCATCACTAAATTCACCCTCTGGGGACCTCATTCTGCAAATGACAGACACCCTATTTCAAGGCTTGCCTGTATGCACTGAGTTCATCCTCGATCATCTAAGAGGAGACGTACCTGTATGCACTGAGTTCATCCTCGATCATCTAAGAGGAGACGTACCTGTATGCACTGAGTTCATCCTCGATCATCTAAGAGGAGACGTACCTGTATGCACTGAGTTCATACTCGATCATCTAAGAGGAGACATACCTGTATGCACTGAGTTCATCCTCGATCATCTAAGAGGAGACGTACCTGTATGCACTGAGTTCATCCTCGATCATCTAAGAGGAGACGTACCTGTATGCACTGAGTTCATACTCGATCATCTAAGAGGAGACGTACCTGTATGCGCTGAGTTCATACTCGATCATCTAAGAGGAGACGTACCTGTATGCACTGAGTTCATCCTCGATCATCTAAGAGGAGACATACCTGTATGCACTGAGTTCATACTCGATCATCTAAGAGGAGACGTACCTGTATGCACTGAGTTCATACTCGATCATCTAAGAGGAGACGTACCTGTATGCACTGAGTTCATCCTCGATCATCTAAGAGGAGACGTACCTGTATGCACTGAGTTCATACTCGATCATCTAAGAGGAGACGTACCTGTATGCACTGAGTTCATCCTCGATCATCTAAGAGGAGACGTACCTGTATGCACTGAGTTCATACTCGATCATCTAAGAGGAGACGTACCTGTATGCACTGAGTTCATCCTCGATCATCTAAGAGGAGACGTACCTGTATGCACTGAGTTCATACTCGATCATCTAAGAGGAGACGTACCTGTATGCACTGAGTTCATCCTCGATCATCTAAGAGGAGACGTACCTGTATGCACTGAGTTCATACTCGATCATCTAAGAGGAGACATACCTGTATGCACTGAGTTCATACTCGATCATCTAAGAGGAGACGTACCTGTATGCACTGAGTTCATACTCGATCATCTAAGAGGAGACGTACCTGTATGCACTGAGTTCATCCTCGATCATCTAAGAGGAGACGTACCTGTATGCACTGAGTTCATACTCGATCATCTAAGAGGAGACGTACCTGTATGCACTGAGTTCATCCTCGATCATCTAAGAGGAGACATACCTGTATGCGCTGAGTTCATCCTCGATCATCTAAGAGGAGACGTACCTGTATGCACTGAGTTCATACTCGATCATCTAAGAGGAGACGTACCTGTATGCACTGAGTTCATCCTCGATCATCTAAGAGGAGACGTACCTGTATGCACTGAGTTCATACTCGATCATCTAAGAGGAGACGTACCTGTATGCACTGAGTTCATCCTCGATCATCTAAGAGGAGACGTACCTGTATGCGCTGAGTTCATACTCGATCATCTAAGAGGAGACGTACCTGTATGCACTGAGTTCATCCTCGATCATCTAAGAGGAGACGTACCTGTATGCACTGAGTTCATCCTCGATCATCTAAGAGGAGACGTACCTGTATGCACTGAGTTCATCCTCGATCATCTAAGAGGAGACGTACCTGTATGCACTGAGTTCATCCTCGATCATCTAAGAGGAGACGTACCTGTATGCACTGAGTTCATCCTCGATCATCTAAGAGGAGACGTACCTGTATGCACTGAGTTCATCCTCGATCATCTAAGAGGAGACGTACCTGTATGCACTGAGTTCATCCTCGATCATCTAAGAGGAGACGTACCTGTATGCACTGAGTTCATACTCGATCATCTAAGAGGAGACATACCTGTATGCACTGAGTTCATCCTCGATCATCTAAGAGGAGACGTACCTGTATGCACTGAGTTCATCCTCGATCATCTAAGAGGAGACGTACCTGTATGCACTGAGTTCATACTCGATCATCTAAGAGGAGACATACCTGTATGCACTGAGTTCATCCTCGATCATCTAAGAGGAGACGTACCTGTATGCACTGAGTTCATCCTCGATCATCTAAGAGGAGACGTACCTGTATGCACTGAGTTCATCCTCGATCATCTAAGAGGAGACGTACCTGTATGCACTGAGTTCATACTCGATCATCTAAGAGGAGACGTACCTGTATGCACTGAGTTCATCCTCGATCATCTAAGAGGAGACGTACCTGTATGCACTGAGTTCATACTCGATCATCTAAGAGGAGACGTACCTGTATGCACTGAGTTCATCCTCGATCATCTAAGAGGAGACGTACCTGTATGCACTGAGTTCATCCTCGATCATCCTTTTATGTGTAACCATATAAGGTAAGGGGGTGTCTGACGGGTAGCAGAACTGTCAAGGTTAGCGACCCCACACCTAGCACACCAGAAAGACAGAGAAAAGTCAAAGTAATGTGCTGGCAGGTTGACCAGAAGGCCTTTTTGAAAGTCAACTAAAGAAAAAAGTAAAACGGCTAAGAACGCATTTGTCATAAGAATTTTACACACAATTGATACCGGTCTGTGCAAAATGTACGGTCTATATAAAGTGGTAGTATAGGCCCCCCCCCCCCATATAGTATTATAATATATACACTGTAGGTATAATTAGAGTTAAACGCTCTCTATATTATATTGTTAAACGCTCTTTATGTGACCAGGTTAGCTATATATAGCTATCATATCTGTCATCGTGAAGTATCTTTACATATTACAATCCGTATATGACTATGTTACATATAGGTGGTGGTTAAACACTTAAACAAGATTCCGAATAATTAATTTAGATGAGTACATGGGGTAATACATCTTATTGTGAGATGTATGCATGCTGGAAAGTACTCACTAACACCAGTAAATTATTACCTTAGGATTATGAAGCATAATATAAAGGGTTAGATTATATACTTAAGATAAATGTAAGTGAGCATTATATCTCACAACAATTATTATATGGGTAGAGATAATAATATTATATATATACATATATATATGCACGAAAAAACACACCTAGCCCTCAAGAATGACAATAAAAAGTCAGAATGGAGCACTGGCTGACGGGCCTTGCGGCCTTTCCGTTTGTCAACATAAGTATAGTGAAAGAATTAACGGCTTTCAACCTATCTGTCATATAATTTCCCCACAAAATGAAGGTGGTTCACAAATGCATGGATGTCAAAAGAAAGGGGAGGTTGTCTGCTGTATGCATATTAAAGAAGATTCTAGGCTATATGTGATGACCAAGGTCCCAATTTCCCGCAGACAATTTGCTCCTCGTTCTGATGACATGAATTTTGAGGTGGAAGCTGGATCCTGGAGCGGTTTATTAGAATTTTGAAAATAGTTTTTGAACGTACCCCATCGAAATAAGATTTATTTAATGCCAAAGGTAGAATTTCTAGGTTTTTGAAAAATTCTCCTTGGCACAACCAACCCCCCCCCCCCCCGCCACCGTTCAAGTTGTTAAAACGTTACCGCGACAGTATACCGCATGTTACAATTTGTACTAATTAGCATTTCATAATAATTCCCAACCTAAATATTTACGATATATATCAGCACGACTTAAAAACTAGGCTACCTATTTACGACAGGTCTATGTACTTATTAATAGCTCGTCCAATTTTGGTATAATTTATACTTTACTGCATAATGTCGGTTGTTTTCCGAAGTCGGTGGTTTCTACACGCAGTATACCGTTTTCTCGGTAAACTATCCCGCGTGGTCTTTCCCCCACCCATAAAGCTATAGCTACCATAAACCCTAACAAACCAATACATAGGTACATTTTATCAACGATAACCTATTAATACCTATATGCAAACGACAATCCATTATACATGTATATATACTTTGTACTCTACCCCCATGTATAGTTATATTTACTTATTTAAGCTTCCCGCGCAATATATTTGCATTTAATTACAATTATATATTATTGGTTGATTATTACATCTGTTTTATAATTGATAATCCATACCATGAATTTGTTACACCCTATGTGTTTAATTGGCGCCCCTCCCCCCCCCCCCCCCACGGTCAAGTTATCACAACATTACCGCGATAGTATAGTCGCATGTTGGTTGATTATTAGATCTGTTCAAAAATTATACTCCATACCATGTAATCTGGTGCACCTTAGATGTATGATTGGCTGCCCCCCCCCCCCCTCCCCCAAGGTTGTCACACGACTTTACCGCGACGGTATACAGCGTGTTGGTTGCTTATTACATATATATGTTCAATAATTATACTCCATACGATGTAATCTGAGCACACTAGGTGTTGATTGGCTGACCCCATAAACCCCCCCCCCCCCGGTCAGGTTGTCACGACATCACCACGGCAGTATAGTCGCATTATGGCTTTTTAATTTGTTTAATTTCATGTTACCCGATCATTGGAGCAAGTGGGTGCAGTTGGTCTATGGTTTATTATTACATCTGGTCAATAATTATGCTCCATACAATGTAATCTGATACCCCTTAGGCGTTTGATTTGCTCCAACCCCCCCCCCCCCCACGGTCTGACATGTTGTCACAACCTTACCGCGGCAGTATGTTACATTATGGACTAGTTAGCAATTCACTGTTGACCTTTCCACAGAATAATCCACAGAATAACCTACTAATACCTATTTGCAAACGACAACCTATTATATATGCGTTATACCCTTACCCCATGCATAGTTATAATTTATCAACAATAACCTATCAATACTTATTTGCAAACGACAACCTATTCTATGCATACTTTGTGCCCTATACCCCATGTATAAATGTATTTACCTATATAATCTTTGTGTGACAGTATACATTCGTTTACTTGTACGTATAATTATATTATTGGTTGATTTCTGCATCTTTTCAATACTTGCAAGTCCATGCAATGTAATCTGATGACACCTTATGTGTTAGTTAGCACCCCCCCCCCCCCCCCCCCGCCAGGTTGACGCAACACTACCGGGATAGTATAGCCACGTTTATGATATATGTCGGTACTTGCCATCATTCTATATCACAGTAAGATATCTTTAATATACTCGATTAAAGGGCATTTTCCGTTATCTGATATGGTATTGTCTAGAAAGGAGAAATGGGCAATTTGATATTGGCACGCAAAGGGTTAAAATCACCTGTGTTGTGACGTTGTATTTCCGCACGCGATTACGCTATTTCGCACGAGACGCTGAAGGGGAAGGTCGTCTGGTTTTGTATACAGCGGTCAGAATCCAAAATATTCTGTCACAGTCTGTGTGCTTCTTTGTCAATTTAGTGATTATAGAACTATATGTTTCTCGCTTATACAAACAATATTCATCTACATGGACTTTAAACACGCCATACATGGAATCGGACGTTATTCATGGAATCGTAAAAAACGGTAAATAATTCACTTTATAAGCGGAGCCGGCAGGACTGTTACACGTGATTTACGATTCACAGAATCGGGAATAATTTACTTGATAAGCACTATTATGGAAGTTTTTTAAATCCATATTTAACTTAGAAATTATTGTGGATCATATTTAACTTAGAAATTATTGTGGATCATATTTATGCATATTTAACTTAGAAATTATTGTGGATCATATTTATGCCAATTATTAGCACATGCATTTATAGTTATAGTTATACAACTTTTTTTTTTAAAAAGAGGGGGTGGGGTATACTGTTTTGCACCTGTCCGGCCGTACATACGTCCGGACATCCATCCGTCCGTTCGTCTGTCCGATTTCTGTTCATGTCATAACTTAAACAGTTACTGGGATCTCAACAAAAATTGATATATACATTCCAGTAGGGTTATCGTGGCTTATAATTTGTGTGACTTAAAGTGATATGAAACATTCCATTAAGGTGATCGTGGCTTATAATGTGTATGACTTAAAGTGATATGAAACACTCCAGTACTGCAGTAGGGTGATCATGGCTTATAATATGTATGGCTTAAAGTGATGTGAAGCACCCCAGTAGGGTGATCATAGTTTATAATTTGTATGACTTAAAGTGATGTGAAACACTCCAATAGGTTGATATAATTTGTGTTACTTAAATTTATAAGAAACTGAAACACTCCAGTAGGGTGATCATGGCTTATAATTTGTATGATTTAAAGTAACATGAAACACTCCAATTAGAGGATCATGGCTTATAATGTGCATGACTTTTAGGGAATCAATAGAAATCAATAGAGACAGTGCTATTTTCGATACCATATATGCTTGATGCTACGACATTACAAATGGTACAACCTTGGAAAATTGTGAAGCATTGCACGTGTATTATATGTACGAACAACTGGTTGTTGATTATGTAACGAATCACTATGATGGCTCATGGCTTACACCATTAACTTATCCATATATAATTATAATTAAACTAATATATTAGTTACCAGCTGACTTACACATTTATGGCCATAATTACGGTAGATTATAGAATAGGTCTATGTGGTTCATATATATAGCCCATCGTTGTACCTACACATTATATGCACACGTGCCTCATGTGCATTCCAATTAATACTAAACAACTCGTTATATATCTATATACAACCGTTACTATTATACATCCAATTAAGGTATATCAAAACGCCTCATGTACATGTATACATGCCATAATACTTTACAACCTATATATTCACGATATATATTAAAGTTCGACTTAAAAACTACACTACCTATTAGTATTTACTACGGATCTACGCACTTATTAACAGCTCTTTCAATTTTGGTATAATTCATACTTTACTGCATATAATGTCGATCATATTCATGTGTACAGATACACGACACAAACATGTGTCAATGCGCGTGTTTCGTGAAGTGTTTGCGCATATACATTTAAGCTTCTCTATCTCAACCTCACAATTGCAACCAGCATATAGGACTACAAAACAGTTTGGCACAACCACCCCCCCCCCCCGCCACCGTTCAAGTTGTTAAAATGATACCGCGACAGTATACCGCATGTTACAATTTGTACTAATTAGCATTTCATAATAATTCCCAACCTAAATATTTACGATATATATCAGCACGACTTAAAAACTAGGCTACCTATTTACGACAGGTCTATGTACTTATTAATAGCTCGTCCAATTTTGGTATAATTTATACTTTACTGCATAATGTCGGTTGTTTTCCGGGGGTCGATGGTTTCTACACGCAGTATACCGGTTTCTCGGTAAACTATCCCGCGTGGTCTTTCCTCCACCCATAAAGCTATAGCTACCATAAACCCTAACAAACCAATACATAGCTACATTTTATCAACGATAACCTATTAATACCTATATGCAAACGACAATCCATTATGCATGTATATATACTTTGTACTCTACCCCCATGTATAGTTATATTTACTTATTTAAGCTTCCCGCGCAATATAATTGCATTTAATTACAATTATATATTATTGGTTGATTATTACATCTGTTCTATAATTGATAATCCATACCATGAATTTGTTACACCCTATGTGTTTAATTGGCTGCCCCCCCCCCCCCCCCCCCCCCCCCCTCCGCCCCCCCCCCCCCCCCCCCCCCCCCCCACGGTCAAGTTGTCGCAACATTACCGCGATAGTATAGTCGCATGTTGGTTGATTATTAGATCTGTTCAAAAATTATACTCCATACCATGTAATCTGGTGCACCTTAGATGTATGATTGGCTGCCCCCCCCCCCCCCCCCCCCTGCCTCCCACCTGTCCGGTCGTACATACGTCCGGACATCCATCCGTCCGTTCGTCTGTCCGATTTCTGTTCATGTCATAACTTAAACAGTTACTGGGATCTCAACAAAAATTGATATATACATTCCAGTAGGGTTATCGTGGCTTATAATTTGTGTGACTTAAAGTGATATGAAACATTCCATTAAGGTGATCGTGGCTTATAATGTGTATGACTTAAAGTGATATGAAACACTCCAGTGCTGCAGTAGGGTGATCATGGCTTATAATATGTATGGCTTTAAGTGATGTGAAGCACCCCAATAGGGTGATCATAGTTTATAATTTGTATGACTTAAAGTGATGTGAAACACTCCAATAGGGTGATATAATTTGTGTTACTTAAATTTATAAGAAACTGAAACACTCCAGTGGGTGATCATGGCTTATAATTTGTATGATTTAAAGTAACATGAAACACTCCAATTAGAGGATCATGGCTTATAATGTGCATGACTTTTAGGAAATCAATAGAAATCAATAGAGACAGTGCTATTTTCGATACCATATATGCTTGATGCTACGACATTACAAATGGTACAACCTTGGAAAATTATGAAGCATTGCACGTGTATTATATGTACGAACAACTGGTTGTTGATTATGTAACGAATCACTATGATAGCTCATGGCTTACACCAATAACTTATCCAAACTATACTATTTAGTATTAGTGTTGAACTTCCACGGTACGGGTCCAATCTCATCATCATCCCCCTGGAAGCTATGTTCTGTCGGTATTTAGATAAGATCGCGGGCGACGCCCGGACTCGAGCTGGCTTAGTACACATGTCTTGCAGTTAAAGGGTCGAAACATGATATGACATGCGCTTAGCGTGGCATATAGTCAGCAAACTGCAACTGAAGACGGTCTTATCAAAACATTCTGGCATCTTTTTAACTCATTGGGAGAATTTTTCAAAAACCTAGAAATTCTACTTTTGGCATTAAATAAATCTTATTTCGATGGGGTACGTTCTAAAACTATTTTCAAAATTCTAATAAACCGCTCCAGGGTCCAGCTTCCACCTCAATATTCATGTCATCAGAACGAGGAGCAAATTGTCTGCGGGAAATTGGGACCTTGGTCATCATCACACGTAGCCTCAAATCTTCTTTAATATGCATACAGCAGACAACCTCCCCTTTCTTTTGACATCCATGCATTTGTGAACCACCTTCATTTTGTGGGGAAATTATATGACAGATAGTTTGAAAGCCGTTAATTCTTTCACTATACTTATGTTGACAAACGGAAAGGCCGCAAGGTCCGTCAGCCAATGCTCCATTCTGACTTTTTATTGTCATTCTGGAAGGCTAGGTGTGTTTTTTCGTGCATATATATGTATATATATAATATTATTATCTCTACCCATATAATAATTGTTGTGAGATATAATGCTCACTTACATTTATCTTAAGTATATAATCTAACCCTTTATATTATGCTTCATAATCCTAAGGTAATAATTTACTGGTGTTAGTGAGTACTTTCCAGCATGCATACATCTCACAATAAGATGTATTACCCCATGTACTCATCTAAATTAATTATTCGAAATCTTGTTTAAGTGTTTAACCACCACCTATATGTCGCATAGTCATATACTGATTGTAATATGTAAAGATACTTCACGATGACAGATATGATAGCTATATATAGCTAACTTGGTCACATAAAGAGCGTTTAACAATATAATATAGAGAGCGTTTAACTCTAGTTATACCTACCGTGTATATATTATAATACTATATGGTGTACCACCCATACCGCATACACACGATAACTTGGATAACGCTATGTATATATGTTCCCGAATACTATACTAATCATCTACAATTGTTGGGAAGTACATTCCAACTTGCATACCTCTTACTAGTATAAGATTCGTGTTAAATACCTCTTATAAGATTCGTGTTAAATATATGTGACACTTATCGGTTTGTAATATGAAGAGTGGTGATGTGGTGGGATCCGCATCATATATTACTTAAATAACAACGTAGGGTTGTATATGAGCACATATACCCACATATACCTATATATATATACATAGATACTGTACTTGCATGGGCGCGTATATATCAACCCATTGAGATTACAAGGCCATATAAATAGCGTTTTACTAATATATATTACGTTTTATATGTAATACACTGTATAACCCTTTCCGTGTCACGCATATGTAATTGTTTCCAAACTTGCGGGGGGACTATACTACCACTTTATATAGACCGTACATTTTGCACCGACCGGTATCAATTGTGTGTAAAATTCTTATGACAAATGCGTTCTTAGCCGTTTTACTTTTTTCTTTAGTTGACTTTCTAAAAGGCCTTCTGGTCCACCTGCCAGCACATTACTTTGACTTTTCTCTGTCTTTCTAGTGTGCTAGGTGTGGGGTCGCTAACCTTGACAGTTCTGCTACCTGATCAGACACCCCCTTACCTTATATGGTTACACATAAAAGCATTATATTATCGTCGCGGGGGCGGCTGTCAACTAGTGACATAACATCCTGGCGTTAGACGATTAGACGACCTGAGTTGTGTAGGCATCTTTTTTGTTTATTGATATTATACATCCTGATTTCATAGACAGACTATTTTTATTTTACATTAACTTATTTATTTGCTTTGAACGATACTTTGTCTTACTTTAGATAAATGTGATTATACATAACACATGCTGCTGATGGTTGCACAATGTACATGGTTAATTCTATACCATTAACAATAATTTCTGTAAATTATATGAATACTCGTTAATGATATATGTAACGCGATCACGTTCGCGATATGCTATGTCATCGGTTGTGAGCACTAACTAATTTTATCTGATAGTCGATACGACCACCACACCCCCTCTCGTATAGTGGCATACCCATTCTACTAAAGTTTTATGGTTTTAAAATCATTTCGTGACGGTATAGTCGCAATAGTTGTTGAAATTATACTTATTATAATTAAACTAATATATTAGTTACCAGCTGACTTACACATTTATGGCCTTAATTACGGTAGATTATCGAATAGGTCCATGTGGTTCATATATATAGCCCATCGTTGTACCTACACATTATATGCACACGTGCCTCATATGCATTCCAATTAATACTAAACAACTCGTTATATATCTATATACAACCGTTACTATTATACATCCCATTAAGGTATATCAAAACGCCTCATGTACATGTATACATGCCATAATACTTTACAACCTATATATTCACGATATATAAGCTCGACTTAAAAACTACACTACCTATTAGTATTTACTACGGATCTACGCACTTATTAACAGCTCTTTCAATTTTGGTATAATTCATACTTTACTGCATAATGTCGATCATATTCATGTGTACAGATACACGACACAAACATGTGTCAATGCGCGTGTTTCGTGAAGTGTTTGCACATATACATTTAAGCTTCTCTATCTCAACCTCACAATTGCAACCAGCATATAGGACTACAAAACAGTTTGGCACAACCAACCCCCCCCCCCCCGCCACCGTTCAAGTTGTTAAAACGTTACCGCGACAGTATACCGCATGTTACAATTTGTACTAATTAGCATTTCATAATAATTCCCAACCTAAATATTTACGATATATATCAGCACGACTTAAAAACTAGGCTACCTATTTACGACAGGTCTATGTACTTATTAATAGCTCGTCCAATTTTGGTATAATTTATACTTTACTGCATAATGTCGGTTGTTTTCCGAAGTCGGTGGTTTCTACACGCAGTATACCGTTTTCTCGGTAAACTATCCCGCGTGGTCTTTCCCCCACCCATAAAGCTATAGCTACCATAAACCCTAACAAACCAATACATAGGTACATTTTATCAACGATAACCTATTAATACCTATATGCAAACGACAATCCATTATACATGTATATATACTTTGTACTCTACCCCCATGTATAGTTATATTTACTTATTTAAGCTTCCCGCGCAATATATTTGCATTTAATTACAATTATATATTATTGGTTGATTATTACATCTGTTTTATAATTGATAATCCATACCATGAATTTGTTACACCCTATGTGTTTAATTGGCGCCCCTCCCCCCCCCCCCCCACGGTCAAGTTATCACAACATTACCGCGATAGTATAGTCGCATGTTGGTTGATTATTAGATCTGTTCAAAAATTATACTCCATACCATGTAATCTGGTGCACCTTAGATGTATGATTGGCTGCCCCCCCCCCCCTCCCCCAAGGTTGTCACACGACTTTACCGCGACGGTATACAGCGTGTTGGTTGCTTATTACATATATATGTTCAATAATTATACTCCATACGATGTAATCTGAGCACACTAGGTGTTGATTGGCTGACCCCATAAACCCCCCCCCCCCCCCGGTCAGGTTGTCACGACATCACCACGGCAGTATAGTCGCATTATGGCTTTTTAATTTGTTTAATTTCATGTTACCCGATCATTGGAGCAAGTGGGTGCAGTTGGTCTATGGTTTATTATTACATCTGGTCAATAATTATGCTCCATACAATGTAATCTGATACCCCTTAGGCGTTTGATTTGCTCCAACCCCCCCCCCCCCCACGGTCTGACATGTTGTCACAACCTTACCGCGGCAGTATGTTACATTATGGACTAGTTAGCAATTCACTGTTGACCTTTCCACAGAATAATCCACAGAATAACCTACTAATACCTATTTGCAAACGACAACCTATTATATATGCGTTATACCCTTACCCCATGCATAGTTATAATTTATCAACAATAACCTATCAATACTTATTTGCAAACGACAACCTATTCTATGCATACTTTGTGCCCTATACCCCATGTATAAATGTATTTACCTATATAATCTTTGTGTGACAGTATACATTCGTTTACTTGTACGTATAATTATATTATTGGTTGATTTCTGCATCTTTTCAATACTTGCAAGTCCATGCAATGTAATCTGATGACACCTTATGTGTTAGTTAGCACCCCCCCCCCCCCCCCCCCCCCCCCCCGCCAGGTTGACGCAACACTACCGGGATAGTATAGCCACGTTTATGATATATGTCGGTACTTGCCATCATTCTATATCACAGTAAGATATCTTTAATATACTCGATTAAAGGGCATTTTCCGTTATCTGATATGGTATTGTCTAGAAAGGAGAAATGGGCAATTTGATATTGGCACGCAAAGGGTTAAAATCACCTGTGTTGTGACGTTGTATTTCCGCACGCGATTACGCTATTTCGCACGAGACGCTGAAGGGGAAGGTCGTCTGGTTTTGTATACAGCGGTCAGAATCCAAAATATTCTGTCACAGTCTGTGTGCTTCTTTGTCAATTTAGTGATTATAGAACTATATGTTTCTCGCTTATACAAACAATATTCATCTACATGGACTTTAAACACGCCATACATGGAATCGGACGTTATTCATGGAATCGTAAAAAACGGTAAATAATTCACTTTATAAGCGGAGCCGGCAGGACTGTTACACGTGATTTACGATTCACAGAATCGGGAATAATTTACTTGATAAGCACTATTATGGAAGTTTTTTAAATCCATATTTAACTTAGAAATTATTGTGGATCATATTTAACTTAGAAATTATTGTGGATCATATTTATGCATATTTAACTTAGAAATTATTGTGGATCATATTTATGCCAATTATTAGCACATGCATTTATAGTTATAGTTATACAACTTTTTTTTTTAAAAAGAGGGGGTGGGGTATACTGTTTTGCACCTGTCCGGCCGTACATACGTCCGGACATCCATCCGTCCGTTCGTCTGTCCGATTTCTGTTCATGTCATAACTTAAACAGTTACTGGGATCTCAACAAAAATTGATATATACATTCCAGTAGGGTTATCGTGGCTTATAATTTGTGTGACTTAAAGTGATATGAAACATTCCATTAAGGTGATCGTGGCTTATAATGTGTATGACTTAAAGTGATATGAAACACTCCAGTACTGCAGTAGGGTGATCATGGCTTATAATATGTATGGCTTAAAGTGATGTGAAGCACCCCAGTAGGGTGATCATAGTTTATAATTTGTATGACTTAAAGTGATGTGAAACACTCCAATAGGTTGATATAATTTGTGTTACTTAAATTTATAAGAAACTGAAACACTCCAGTAGGGTGATCATGGCTTATAATTTGTATGATTTAAAGTAACATGAAACACTCCAATTAGAGGATCATGGCTTATAATGTGCATGACTTTTAGGGAATCAATAGAAATCAATAGAGACAGTGCTATTTTCGATACCATATATGCTTGATGCTACGACATTACAAATGGTACAACCTTGGAAAATTGTGAAGCATTGCACGTGTATTATATGTACGAACAACTGGTTGTTGATTATGTAACGAATCACTATGATGGCTCATGGCTTACACCATTAACTTATCCATATATAATTATAATTAAACTAATATATTAGTTACCAGCTGACTTACACATTTATGGCCATAATTACGGTAGATTATAGAATAGGTCTATGTGGTTCATATATATAGCCCATCGTTGTACCTACACATTATATGCACACGTGCCTCATGTGCATTCCAATTAATACTAAACAACTCGTTATATATCTATATACAACCGTTACTATTATACATCCAATTAAGGTATATCAAAACGCCTCATGTACATGTATACATGCCATAATACTTTACAACCTATATATTCACGATATATATTAAAGTTCGACTTAAAAACTACACTACCTATTAGTATTTACTACGGATCTACGCACTTATTAACAGCTCTTTCAATTTTGGTATAATTCATACTTTACTGCATATAATGTCGATCATATTCATGTGTACAGATACACGACACAAACATGTGTCAATGCGCGTGTTTCGTGAAGTGTTTGCGCATATACATTTAAGCTTCTCTATCTCAACCTCACAATTGCAACCAGCATATAGGACTACAAAACAGTTTGGCACAACCACCCCCCCCCCCCCGCCACCGTTCAAGTTGTTAAAATGATACCGCGACAGTATACCGCATGTTACAATTTGTACTAATTAGCATTTCATAATAATTCCCAACCTAAATATTTACGATATATATCAGCACGACTTAAAAACTAGGCTA